>CALSCE010009814.1:3345452-3387952 GCA_943593645.1 Bovichtus variegatus
GAGAGAGAGAGAGAGAGAGAGCGAGCGCTCCAGATCCAGTGTTTGACATTTCACCTTGCTCGGTTGATAAGGGGTGTCACCCTCTGGTCCTCGGGGCTTTGACTGCTGTCTGCAGTCATCACCCCTCCCCAGCACAGGAAACTATTGATCAACCAGACAGCCCTGCCTCGGCTCGTGTGTGTGAGTGCATGCGTGCTTTGCTGTTAGGTGGGTAACGATATGTGTATGCAGTGTGTGTGTGTGTGTGTGTGTTAGTATGTGTGTGTTAGTATAGGTGTGTTACTATGGGTGTGTGCACATCCGTGTGTTTGTTCCAGCACCTAAATACCAGGATCTGCATTTGGCATGTAATCGCTCAGCCCTGAGCAACTTCCTCTCTCTTTATTTTTTACATCTTCGCCTTGTTCCCCGTAACGTCTTAACTTATCTCATTATTTGTGTAGTAGGAAGTCCATTAAGGTTCTGTGGCTTTGGCTGAGTGGAGTGAGAGATCACAGGGCTAAGAGACAGAGACTGCCATTAAAAAGCCTCAGTACTCACTGCGGTGTGAAGAATGGCTTCACACACTCAGATGTACTTAGATTCAATGACAGTGAAACAGTGTGCTGCAAAGGCTTCAATTACTGTTCCTTTACTCCTTTGTGCATTTAAAAAAATATATATATATATACGTATATATATATATATATATATACTGTATATATATATATTTAGGACTGTGCTACTGTGCTCTTGTGCAAGGCATCTTGCCCTGAAGTGCTGCAGTGAAACTGTTAAGTGAATCATGGTTGCACTGGGCAGCTCCCATGTGTGCTACTGTATAAAAGCAGCACGTCACTGTGTGTAGTCTGTCAGCTGTACACTCCTGGATGTACACATATTTATCCTCACACAAATTGTAAATGTCTGGCAATACAAAAAGCCCAATTTGTCTGAGGAACTTTTAAATTGCATTAGAGAACAAATCTGATCTTAAAAATCATTCGTTCCTCAGACTGATGCCTCCGTTGTTCTGCCACTGACCGGCTGCTCCGTTATCAGCAGCAACACAAGTGGGACTTTTGTTTTTCTCGCTGTAAGATTTCATTTATCAAAATACCAAGGCTTGCTTATTAGTATTTCTCCTAATTCACAGGTGATTTTGCTGGCTACCGGCTCCCTTTAATTCTGCGACACGATGACTGTATATGCTGCTTGCAAACATGGTCCAAAACATTTACTGAAGATCTAAAGTCCAGCACGTGGTTGGACCCCACTGACACAATGATATGCACGGTAAAGCGATAGTGAGCAGGAACTATTAAACTTCAATTCAGAACAGGATGCTGAACAACGGAGAACAATCCCTGCTTGCAACTACAGTATGTGATCATCCAATGATAAATAATGGCGTCTAAATCTACTCTGTGATGGATTACATATCTTACAAAAGCTCCTCGCGTTGATTCATTCCAAACTGGATTGAACGGAAACCATTGGCTTCCTGCAATGTAACAAATTACTCTAAAACCTTATGTTACGCTTTGGAAAATTGTCAGCTGTATTTAAAAGTATGCGATTTTTACTAAATAAAAAAAACACCCTAGTGTTGTCCTCCATGGTTACGGCTTACCTGACTCATAACACAAAGCTTAACCAATGTATTAGAGCCCACACAGACATAATTATCATACCTAACCTCAATGCCACACTCACCTCTATTCATACCTTGAGTAATAACCTACATTTTACCTCGGAAATATCTCACAGGGAAATTCACAATAAGCACCAACCAACCCCATCTTGGTCCTCACAAAGGTAGTAGCATTAGAGCACACACACACACATATAAACACCAGCATTGGGGGGGGGGAATAAATGATGCACCTGCATGCAGCATTGAAAATTCCTCCAGAGTTGGAAAGATGCAAGGGCCTGCTCCACTCTGCATTCATTGTGTGGCTCAGGGGAGAGGGAGAGGAAAGAGAGTGAATAAAATGTGGGCAAGCACAGATTCATGTTAAAAATGACACAATTAGTTCAACTCTGAAGTGCGTGTTAGTCGCGCATGGCTTCCCTTCTTAGACTCACATGAGGTGATCAGACAGGCAAATACTCCCTGGGCCTGGATGTATAGTCAGATGAAACACACTCATATGCACACGTACAGACCCACACAATCAACAAAAAGCGTATGAGCGCACTTAATACGACAACACAGACACAGCATGCTAAAAAAAAAAAAAAAAAAAAAAAAAAGAAAAAGAATCACACTCTCTCTCACCATCTCATGTAAGCAGGTCTAAAAAGCTCCACACTCTGTAGTTCATGACACAACGTTTTGTAGGGGAGAAAAAAAAAAAAAAAGTTCTTGTACACAACACACACACACCCGGTGAAAAATAATGCAGTCACTACAGTACATCACTCTAGCTAGTGTGGAAAAACACTGCTCTAATTCCAAAGCCTCTCCCGCTGAAAAATTGATCTTTATTTTCAGGGCAATGCACTTTGAAACAAAAGGGAAAAGGAACTTAATATGCAGGAAATGAAGAAATGAAAACTACAGTACACGGAGCACTTTGAGTTTGCACTTTCAAAGCCGGGAGAAACAAGCGTTTGAATCCACCCCCCCCCCCCACCCCACACCCCCAACCCCCCCAAGAGATGGCAAGGGAAAGGCAGGGCCTGATTTTATTAATTTCATCTGTAGTTATGTTTCTCCTGAATAAAACATTAATACTCCCAGGAACAAGGGAATAACAGAAACAGAAAGAAAGACAGCTGCTTCTCTTTTAATTAGCAAGCGCAACTCACTCTCGCACTCTCCAGCCGTCCCAGCTAGCTATCTTTGCATCGCCCTTCAAGTGCTTCTCTGTCAATCAAGCCATCCTTCCCCTAACTGGAATGAAAGGGAACTCTTTGTCAACTTTAAAATCACAGCTTCTGACTTTACGATGACATCTTAGAGTTGCACTCCATAAATAGTGCTAAAGACTCCAACGTGCTCTGCAGAAAAGGGAAATGTGGAGAAAGAAAAAAAACAGTTTGTGGTGTGTGGAAAGTTTGTTCATGTTTTCTGCTGATTCTGGACACATCCACATTCTTATGCAACTCATAAACAGCAATGGTGGGTGTGCACTGACTTCATTGCCTGTGTAATTGCACTTTTAACAGACTGCATTAGTGTAAAAGTATCCTCACTGGACACAGCTTGAATAGATGTGTGCGGGGCCATCAAGGCACATGGGAGTTACAGCCGAACTAAAGTAATGCAAATAATCAAGTGGAGAGGAAATCACACCAAAGAAATGAGTCCCTACGGAAATATTATACAAATGTGAAAGTGATGCCATAGCAGATAATAAAAAATAAAAAAAGCACCATATCATGAGGTCACCATGAAGTCAATAGTATTATTGGATCGTTACAGTGATGTTCATTAAGGAAAGCATTGAGAGTCGCTAATGTTCTTGCCTGCTTTACAAAAAAAAAAACTAAAAGACAAACTGAATCTGAATTTTATATTGTTTTTGACATTGGAGATAGCAGATAACATGCAGCCAGGCTAATAAAAAGCCCCCGTTCTCCAGAGGCTAAAGGACAATGTATGGAAATAGCAGGCTAATAGTGTTGCAAGGCGAACGCCCAAAATCCATAAGTTTCATCCTGGCATAAGAGAGATCTCAGAGATCATAATATTGAGCTATGGAATCAAGGGTCTCGAGAGCGCTTTTCAGGGGTGGTTGTGCCAGCTCTAACACACTGTACACACGCACACACACACATACCGTATTCACTCATACACACGTATAGTCTCCTCTGCCTTGCCCCAGGGTGCAGCCAGTCTGAGATCACACTGGCAGGTTCACTTGTAAAGCTACAGCTTTAGGCTCTCAGACAGAGAGAACTACAGACAGTCGCTGCTGCAGGTAGAAACACTGAACTTGAAGAGTTTCATTCCAAAACAAGATATTCCCTGTTTGAAAATGTGTGACAAAATGATTGCTAGCATGAAAGTGAAACTCACATTTGAATGCTACTGATGTTATTAGCTTTCTTTCACCTTATGGAGAAGTATCTGCCAACAAGTACACACACACACACACACACACGTACAGTTTGTACTGTGGTTTCTTCGTATTTTGTTTGCTTGTACATAATCTGATGCAACTCTATGGAAAGCGCTCCGAGCGCTCTCAGTGACTGCAGCTGTTTAACACTTATTTTGTAATTCACATATTTGTATTCGTGCGAGTTCTCATTCTGTCTTAATTCCAAGTAGGTCCGAATCTAAGTTTAGCAAAGACCTAAACTAATATGATTAGATTTTAAGCAGCGTGTAAGAAAAGTTATTGATGTTCGTTTTTCCACCTTGGAAATGGAAAGAGAAGACGTGCTTAGGCGGGTTTGAGAGAGGGAGTGGGAGAGAAGGAAAATGGATGGAAGTCTGGGGCGCAACGAGGGGTGAGAAAGTCCCACGAAGAGTGAAGGGCCTCTGTAATGATTGAGAGGGATTACCAGAAAACTCAGTGGACTGGGAAAGAGAGAGAGAGAGAGAGAGAGAGAGAGAGAGTCAGAGAAAGAGGTAAAGAGAATAAAAGTGAGAGAGAAAAGTACTGTATGAAGGGCAAAAAGATGAGAAAGTGACGGAAGCTGTGTGCATGAGTGTGTGTTTGGGTTTGGGGCCTAATTCAGAAATAAATTGATTCAATCAGTAAATGAAGCCATGCGTGGGTTTCACACTGCCATAATGAAAATAATGCAGAATGCTTAAAGGGATACTGTGACATTTTAAATGTTGGATGTTTGTTTTTCCCACTTCAGCAGGAGCAGATCACAGCAGTGGCAAAAAGTTCCTCATACAAAACTGCATCACCGATGTGATCTAGTAGGGGTGTTAAACCAAACACATTTCTCAGATAAATATACCGATCACTCATAAAAACAAAATGTCTTAGTGAAAATTACAATTGAATCCATTGCCTCAAATGATAAAATAAACAAGATTACATGAACACATATTGAGGGTGTGCAGCCTTGGAGAGCAAGGGAAGGTTATTTTTCTATCAACGTTAATGCCAAAATAAACTGATGCTATAGAAAGGGCCCACATTCAAGGTTGTAAAAGAGAATGGAATTAAATAAATCCGAACTTTTTCATTGCAAGAGCATCAGCAACAATAGAAAAAAAATAAATACAATGCAAAGCTTTCTTCAACTAATACGTCTTTTTAGTTTTACAATTCATCATTTTGGCTGTTGCAGGGAGACGGAGGTTCTTTTTTTAACAGGCAAAAGCATTGAGATTGTTAAATAAAACATTTCAATTAAATGAATGTATTTAAAGATAGCAATAAGAGATATATTTTTCCTGCAGTTGTCATTACAACGATGCTGTTCAATTTACAGAAATATAAAAAAAATCTGAAAGTTTTATTCAGCCATCTTAATATTTCTTTTATTGATGAAGATGATTTTTTTTTCCGAAGCCACTTCACATTACGTGTCTACACTATGAGATGAGACTATATATAGACTCTATTGAAATTATTATAGTGTATATAATATATTATAGTAATTTCAATATAGTAATATAGAGCTCTGCACACTGCATTATCAACCCGTTTAGCTCCAGTTAGCTGGTTTAGACTTGGATATTAAAATATATATTGTTGAAAAGTAAATGTATTGTCCTGTTTTTGTGTCGAATGGAAATGCAGGCAACTGTGTGCATGTTGGATAGGTATCATCTCTCCCCCTCTCACTGTGGTGCTGTGGTCTGTGTGTTTCTGTGGTCTACCTATGCCTCCTATTGGTCTGATCGCTGTAGTCCACAACAATCTCAGACCTTTCATAGCAGACGGAAGGAGGAAGGGAGGGAGTCAGGAAAGACAGATGAGAGACAGGGAAAAACAGGGGAGAGAAGGGAGGAATAATGGTCAGTGACAGAGTGGGAGAGGAAGAAAGGAGAAAGCCTGTGGGGGGAGGGAGGGGGTGCGATAGAAAGAAATTGGGTGGGAGGAGGCGGGGGCGGGGAGGCTGGGAGGGAGGAAGGAAGATCTTATGAATGTTGACCACTGTCCCTCTACATAAATCTGCACATTAACTGCATCAAATGAGGCTCCCCATGTTTTCTCATCTTCTCCACACACACACACACACACACACACACACATCACCGGTCGCCATCTCGCATCTGATTGGGCGATGTCATTTATAATGTCTGTCCACATCAGGGGACAATGTAGGGACCTCGGTCCTAACAACACTTCCCCCTGTCACGCCCCAGTGGCTGATGGGTAGAAATAAACCAACTGCCATGCCGCAGAGGAAGCGACAGTGTCACACAGCTAATATCGACTATGAATAATGACACATTGCTATTACAACTGTTCTGGTTCTCATCTGCCTGATAAACATTTGGGAATTGAAAAAAGCAGAGGCGATGCTAATCTTGTTTCACAAATGCAACGAGTGCAACGCGAAGAGAAGTGAGGTAAAAAGGGAAGTGGGCATTGTGGTTGAAGAATTGTGTTTGTTTTTTTTTTGTATCTTGAGAGAGCCCACACAGGTACAGGAAGAGTCCATCAGAAAAGAGTCGGAGGATAAGGTGTGAAAATTCCTATTAAATACAACAATGTGCAATCTTGTTAATATTACAGGCAAATGAAAATGCCAATACATATCATGGAAGAAAAACATATTGTGTAAATTATGGAGGATACGGTGGTGGAGTAAAATGTTTTCTTAGACTTTAATATACAGTATATGTATAAGATACGCTATAATGTATACATTTAAATATTATGCAGTGTAAAGAATATTTTTTGAGAATTTCACTACAGCAATCTAAAATGTCTTTATGACTTACATTCCTTTATGAGGCTATTTATTTTTATTCACACAAATAGAACTATTATTAATTATGATTTAGGAAATGCCTATCTGAAAAAAAGATATTATTTTATTCCGAACACAAAACGTAAAGTGATAATAAATGAAGGAAAATATAAATTGTCTCTCTTACCTTTTCAAAAAACTTCAATCTGAAATATGTTGAAAAACATTATAAATATGTAGGCCTTATAAAGTAAAATACTTTTCTATGAGTGTAAAATGTAATATTATAATAACAATATATTTTATATTTGCATGTTTGTGCATATTCAACAGATGTGCAAATAACATAATTTCCCACCACTGCAGATATCCTGTTTAAATGTCTTTATTATATTTCTTTGAGAGTTATTTTTTTTCAAATGTGATATAGCATATTAAAAAAATAAAAATAAAAATCAATCTAATTATTTAAACATTGCAGACAGAGAATGCAATGGCGACATCAATTCACTCTTCACCCCACATTGGCTTCATTGCCGATTCATTGCTTCTATTCTTCTGTATATTCTCATCACTTCACATGAGAAAGACTTGAAAGATTGAGGCGAGTCTTTAAAGGAGATGCCAGGGCAACAGACTCCCTCCCGTGTGCCACCTCCTCAAAAGGCAGCTTGACTCCCACATGCAACTCAGAAACATTAAACGGGCCCAAATCAATTCTAATGACCCTCTACATTTCTGACCACACAAAAAGGGGGCAGCCACCAATTTGCATTGCCATTCTGGTGTTCAGTGGTGAGCAAGCAATCTCCATGTGTAATGAGTGTGTTGTTTGCCACTCTTCTCTCCTGGTCAATAATTACCAGGCCTTGAAGCCTGAAGAGTGTCTATTTTAGGACGGAAACCCCCTGGTTCAACAAGCTTAACTCGGCCATAAACACACCAACTTTTTTTTTTTTTTACTCTCTCTCACTCTGTCTCTCTCTCTCTCTGGGTAATCCCACTTTTGTTGGTTGTGAAGAGGGAGGTGGAGAGAGAGAGAGAGAGAGAGAGACAGACAGAGAGAGAGAGAGAGAGATGAGGCCAAAGCCAAGGAAAAGATTCACGTCACCAAAGATCAAGAGGGTCATCTCTCTCTCCTCGTCGAATCGTGCATCTTTGGCTACCTTGCGATGCTGATTTGGGACTAAAATCTCAGAAACCACCGTAGAGTTATTTAATTCACGTGGTCACACACCATATGTAAGTCTACTGGATTGACCAGAAACAGTTGAGCTGATTGTTTGCTCGTCCCCAGGAGCTGCTTTATGCTAATGTTTGCATCGACGCCTACAAAGCCACCGCCGCTGTCCAAAGGCACATCAAGGAAATGAGAGAGCAAGCCAAGCCTTTGTGTGCGCCGTGTACAATAAAGGGAGGATTTAGAGGCCTTGCCGGCCAACCGCAGGGGACGAACAAAATGAATGAAGTGAAGCGGAGTAGGGGTTGGGGACTCCGCCATGGCGGGTTGGGTTGGGGTGAGGGGTGGGCGGGGGGTGGGCTGGGGAGGGGACTCGCTAATGCACCCCCTCCATAACCTCCCTACCCGCCCCGTCTCATCAGGACAGCCTATATATAACGTAGACACGTTTGGTCTCTCCAAAAGGTCACAAAAGGGTAAAACTTAAGAGGAAAGATGAGAGCGCTGCTGTCATAAAAAAAAAAGAAAAACGTGTGTAAGGGGAGAATAAGTGGCTATTCCTCTTAAGCCGTGGATAAAATATTTCAGATTCAACGATGCAGTGTCCTGTCCACCAGGTTCTGGATTTATCGCCGGGGTCAAAACTCAGTGCCGATCAATAGTCAATCAGAGTTATCAAACACTAATTATATGAGGACAATGTCCAGATGCACTGCGCTGATTTATCGTCCTGTATTTGTTATTTCTCAGCAGAATGTGTCCACTGGCTAGAAGTCTGGGTATGAAATATCTCTATACAAATCATTTCATTTGAGGAATTATCCTTTTTAACGGATCATTTAGTTTGATTTGAATTAATCATGTAAATTCTGTAAATCATTCTAAATATAGTTTAAAGCCAACTAGATAATATAAGAGCAATTAAGACAATTGTTAATGTGCTATATTTAAGATTGTATTTATTCATTCGACATTGATGAAACAGCAGACACACAGATGCATGATGTGCGGGAGATTGTTCTCAATTCATTTCCACTGACAAAACAAAACAAAAGAAATGATTTCTGATTATTTATCTTAATGTTTCATTTAGTATCTGAATAAACATCAAGTAAAAGCAAAAATGAAAAATTGTGCAGTGCCTCATTGCATCTGTACGAACCAGAGACCTCACAGATCTGCTTTCAAGAAAGAAAAAAATGACTGGGGGTCTGCTGGAGAAATGTGGTGTAATGGAAGCACTTAATAGACATGAAAGGTTTATACTTGAAAGCCCCATCATCCCCCTTAATGCATATCCATTTGTTTATTGAAAAGGGTCTTCATTAAAAACAAGTTGGAAAAGGGAAGAAAAATGAAAAATAATAATTATGTTGATGGCTTAAAAATCGCATCAAAATTAAGATATTTATCAAAAGCAAGTGCACTGTAATCCCCTAAGTGCTTAGTGAAGTTCTTTTATAATGCCACAGACACAGCAAAAGCAAAAAACAAAAGCAACTCTCAAAGAATATCCTTTATTCCACCTCTCCCTGCTTTGTTTCACCATCCATCTCTCTCTTCAATCAGGCTTCCTCTCTCTTTTCTTTTGCCTTTTTTCCCTGCCTTATTTTTCCCAGAGAAAAAGGGTCTAATTGCACCTGAAAAGGAGAAAGGGGAGCAAAAGGAGAACATCCTCAATGGCAAATCACTTTGAGATTGAATTTTGAATTTCCTCTCGTCTTCTTTTTTTTTTTTTTTTTTTATTATTACTTTCTCTTTAAAATTTCAAGGGCGTCCGGACGGTGTGTCTATCTGTCGGGCAACAAGGCTCTTGTTCCTTTTTCTCTCTACGTCTCCTGGCGGCTCACCGCAGCCCAGATATGCATCTCCTGACCTGTATGTTAAATTCATAGTTCATAGTTTTACCAGTGACATCAGCAATGCCCGGACAACTGAAGGAAAAAATGGTGTATCTGTATATACGTATGTGTGTGTGTGTGTGTGTGTGTGTGTGTGTATGTCATGGGGGTGGGGAGGGCCATGGGGTGATTTTTTTTTTTGCCCCCGTAACCATGACAACCCTCATCTCTAGAGCGTTGGAAGGGAAGGGATGGCGACTCACACTCAGGGAGATTCTGATGTCTGAGGTCCCCCTGATTTCTTTTGTTGTGCATTTATTTTGTGTGTGTGTGTGTGTGTGTGTGTGTGTGTGAGAGTGTGTGTGTGTGTGTGTGTGTGTTGCACACAGTCTTATCTAATTCGATTTGAGCCAATTGTATTTAGTTATAAAACGTCCAAATTAATGTCAGGCCTGGTCAAAATTAAATTTTAAAAATCACATGTCATTTTGATTAGAAAGGCGAGGTAGATTTTGAATTTAAAAAAATCTGCAAATGCATGCAAAATGTAGAAATAATAAAACACTTCTACAGAGATCTTTATGTAACGCATTAACAGAACAACATAGTGTCTGAATTCTTCAAACATATTCAAGCAGAGTTGCCGCTGATGAGTCAACGGTTTCTAATGATCACAATGGAAGTATAATAAGAATTAAATCTTAGATTTCCTTTCTCTCATTAAACCAACACTGTCACCAAATGCAACATACCTAAATTGCATCTACAGCCATAAACATTTCTCTGATCAAATTCTATACGGCCATCTCTGAATTCATATTCAACGCAGCCGATCGTATGTAGGCAGGAATCCAGATAGGGGAATATGAATGTCAGAGGGAACATTTTAATCATTTGGCAGGGTTGGAAGCCCAATCTCCAAACATCCACATTTTGACACACAATCTCCCTCTCTCTTCCCGCCCTCCCTCCGCTCTATCCTCTGGTTTCATCATCTCATCTCACACCCTTCGTGTCTCAGGGACCTATTAAATCCTCCCTCCCTCCCTCCCTCCCTCACCAGTGCAGCTCTCTCTCTCTCTCCCTCTCTCTCTCAAATGTCACCTTCATTTTTCTGTTCATATTCTCGCACTGGAGCTCCCTGCAGATGGTTTAATTTTTTTGGCCCCTTACCATAACCTCCACTGCCCACAGTGCTCACTGTGGTCTCTCCTACGAGCCCACACTAGGCTGATGGCCGATAGCAGAGTATGCTGAGGCCTGTTTGTGTGTGTGTGTGTGTGTGTGTGTGTGTAACACTGTGCCTGCATGAATGTGTATGACAAGATATGATTATGATCCCTATTTTATGTGGGGGTTGTTTAAGAACAAGAAATGCACTTTATTTTAATCCTTTCAACCATTAAAAATAACGGACAAAACAACTCCTTATTTGCCCCCAACTGGATCAAAAATGTCTCAACTACAATCTCATGTTGTTATGGATTAACTGCTCATAAAAATGAAAAAAAAAAAAACACAGCACTACAAATGGTTTGTGTTAGCGTCTACGCTCGCAGGCTTGTACCGTTTTGGCCGTGCGGAGTTCTTTGTCTGCCCGGCCTTGTGGAGTTGATCACAGTCTGGCGTTGACCTCACTTTTTTTTTTGTAGATTACATGACCACAATAATGAGAGGTCACCATTTAGCGCCCTTTCTTACATGTCAGCTGTTCGATGTTTTACTTTGAAAAGATGACACCCTAGCGTTAGCACATTTAAATCATTTACATTATAAATGATATGATTTTTAGATCCCAATGTGTCTCTGTAAACCCATGTAAACGTGCCACTGAAAAGAACGGCGGTGCAATATAACCACATACCTGCGCAATTTTCTGAAAACGGGACGTAAACAATTTCCGGACATTAGTCCAGTCGTAGGTTGTTTTGTTTTTTGTTGCATTGTGTCATAACATCATGTGGAGAAAATGTGAAGCTAAAAGAAAGGAGATATTTGATAAGACAGAACGTAGCTCTTCTGTTTGTGTCGCTCTGTCTTCTCTTTCTGCAGAACGCGGCTGTTGCCATCATGTGAACCTTGTTTTCCTGAATAAAAACATATATCGGTGTACGGAGGCAGTGATACCGAACACCTTTCAGTTAATGCCCCTTGATAATGTCACTTCGCTTCTATAGAGTATTGTAGCTTACCTTCCACCTCTCTCTCTCTCTCTCTCTCTCTCTCTGTCTCTCTCACACACACACACTCACACACACACACACATACACACTCACCGCAGGCTTTGCAGGCTCCAGCTGCTGCCAAGCACTGCATGAGGGCATAAATTGTTAGGTGTTGGCCAGTAATTCTAAAATGCAATCTTCTTTACTCCTTCCCTGCTATCTCTCTCTCTCTCTCTCAATTTTATTCTCTCTCTCCTCACTCTCTCTCTCTCTCTCTCTAAAGCTCCTTCCTACCTTGCTTGCCTCTTTATTTGACCTTTCTTTCTGCATCTCTGAATGTATGTATGTATGGTTTTGGTTTTGTCTCTCTGTATGTCTCTCTCTCTCTCTCTCTCTCTCTCTCTCTCTCTCTCTCTCTCTCTCTCTCTCTCTCTCTCTCTCTCTCTCTCTCTCTCTCTCTCTCTCTTTATTAATGATAACAGGAAAAGGTCACATGATAAATGAGTGGCAAAAAAAAAAAAAAAAGAAAAAAATCTGAGTGTGTTAGACTATAGCTCTGTTATTGCGCTGCTGAGTGGGGGGCCCCCCCACCCCACTGAGAGAAAACAGTGTCCCCATTCTGAATAATTCCGCAATGCATTTCTACAACTCTGCGCGGAGAATTAAAGCGAGAGCATAAAGAGAAAGAAAAGGAGACAATGGAGTGAGAGACGGGTGAACAGAGTGTCAAATGGGAGAAGAAACCGTGTAACTGGGAAAAAAAGAGAAGAAAAAAAAAAAAAGCAAGAAATTAAAAGAGAGGAGGGGGGGGGGACAAGAGAAAAAGAAAGACCCCCCCTCCACCACCCTCTCCACACCCCTGAAGAGACGGAGTCAGGGAGTATATGAAAGAGAGAATAAGAATGAGACAGAGAGATAGCAGGCAGAGGGAGAGACTATTTGTCTCCTCTCTTGACACAGTGGGATGATAATGCATTTTAATGACAAGACCTGAGACTGGTTTTATGAGGGGAGGGACACACGCACGCTCACACACACACACACACAGAGACACACACTAACACTCACACAACAAGGGCACGGGAGCCATCGCCCCTCACACTCTCTATCGCTCTCTTAACACATTCTTTGGTCAAACCCAAGGAAGCAGCTCACCGGGCTAGACATCATTCCCCTGTTCGGAGAGGCAGGCAGGGAGGGAAGGAGTTCACGGTGAGAAATCAGCAGGAAACTATGGGAGAAGGCAATTTAGAAGCAATCAGAGGGAAATTTGAGGCGGATTAGGCTGAGGGCTTATAGGAGCGGGGACCCGACGCTGTATCCATCTGTCTATGAGAGGCCTTCATCAGCAGTCATCTCCTGGCTGGTCAAATCAATCTCTCCTCTCTCGTTTACCTCTTTCCTTTCTATCCACTCTATCCTTCCCTCTCTTCCACTCATCTCCCACTCCCCCATTGTCCCGCTCCCCAACATTTCACACTCAGGTTTAGTCAGACGGTCTTATATCAAGAGGAAACTACAAAGATGGAATAGGTAAGCGACCAGTGTGTTGCTCAAGAGCACATCAACAGCCATGTGCCCATTGATGTGCTCCTGGGCACATCACAGAGACTTTCAACCCGTGATCACCCGATAACCGCCAGGCCTCTTAACTATAACCATTTCTTCCGCTCCCTTTCTTCCATTTCCTTCGTGAGAAAAGTGTGCACCCGCGCGTGTGTGTGTGTGCATGCACGTACTTGACCATACAGGCAATGCGTGTAAATGATGATGTGGGAGTTAATATGAAATCTGCGGCAAAGCACAGACTGTACCTTAAAAAAAAAATAAAAATTGTAGGACCCACAGTAGATATCTACTTTGCAATGAATTGATTCAGTCTCCAGACACTATTCGCCCAATTTCCTATATTATCTTCTCTCTATCATTTACCATATATCAGTTATCATTGAGACTCATTTATGAGGCCTATTTCATCTTTAGAGAATTCTCAGATGATAGAAAACTGATCTCTTCTGCTTTGGTATTACGTTCGACTATGGCCCAATCTCAGAGCGGGCAGAGCTGAAATTGCTTTAATATTCTCTCAGTTTCAGCGTGTTGCCGGCATAGTACTTTGTATTACAACAGGACAGTCATAGGGTTGACTAACAAGAAAAAAAAATCAAGTTAACTTTAAATGTTTAAACTTTATAAAGTAGACCCGGTGACCTCTCGCAACAAAGTGCTCACGGCAAAGCATTTAGGTCCAGAAGGCCAATGCCAGGGCTGCTCAGTGGCCAACAAAACAAGTGTGTGTAAATAATTCCTAAGTGTGAGTGTGTGTGTTTTATTAACCTCTAATTGCAGCAAGCCCCAAGCTGTTAAGACCAATAGAGGTTGTTTTTTTTTTTGTTAATCCTTCTTGTTATATGACACGCTCCGTTTAACTAAACTGACTTTCACAAAATGATTTGGTAAAATACGCAGAAAGGATCAAGTTGAAGAAAAGCTTGAAGTTTACTAACAGTAAACGTGTCTTCTGCTTTCCTTTTATAATTTTAAAACTAAAAAAAATACATTATCAAGATATAATTTTGATAATATATTATGATATAGCAAATAAATAAAAGTGAATGTGAAAAGCAATAAACTATTTTATTAAATTTATTTGGAAATATTAAATGATTATTAATTGAAAGGCAATAAACAACACTGTACAATCATGAATGTGTTTCTTGACGGCGGGCAACATAGCAGGTAAAAATAGCAAATTACCGTGTAATTATCATTGTGTGTGTAATTGTATGTGATTTTTTTTTCTTCCCCAGGTTGTCATTTCAATCTAAAAAAAGAATGAACAAAGTTTCACTGTGCGGTTAGTGGTGAGGCCTTATGAACAGCGTTTATCCTTCTCTACGTGATGATTTGAGCTAAATGCTGGTGTCATTAGCAGACGTTTGCTCATAGCTGGGAGGCACTGGTCATGCTTAATGGTTAGCATTAAACTGCTAACGAAGCGCATGTGAAGCCATGCATACATGACATTTATTACATTAAACAACAACACCCGGGTGCTGCTTAGAGCAAGACACTGATCCCTTGTTGGATAATGCATAATTACCCCAGACGTTGTAAAACTGGTACAGAGACACACACATTTGCACACACACACACACACTAACACACGCAGGAGTCAACTTTACATAAGCACAGAGACACGTGCGTACGTGGCCACTGCATTAGAATCATTTATAAATAAAAATAGGTCACAATGTGTCACACACCCACACACTCAGTCTTCATGAAGATGCTTTGATATAATGCATATCTTTATGTATATATATATATATATATATTTATTTATTATTAATTTTTTTTTATATACTGTAAGTATTTCAGAATAGCAGTTTAAGTGTGTTTTCATCCACAACACACACACACACACCTCTCAAGGGAAGCACACTCTGTTTCTATACTAATTATACATTTGCCTAAACATTCACATTGCAGTTGAGTATATGTTTAATCATTTTTTTGTAAGAAGTCAGGTTCAACATTTACTGTATTAACAAATGTATGATCTTAATTTAACCCGCATGTTATTAAGCACACATTGGAATACATTAATATTTATTCTAAAGTGCTAAGTCGCTATATATAAATGAAATATATAAATTATTTAATAGAATAACGTGTCTGTTTGAGACAATGAGTTGATGAGATACTGCATTATGAGTTGGAAAGTTTAGAATTGCTTTAGAATTTGTTTTAATGTCCATAACTTTTTATTGTTCCCATTCTTCCTCAAAAAACTGCATTTAAAGATGAACATAGATGCATGTTGCTAAGTCGTAAACATTGTTTTGTTATCAAAAGGATCCAAAGCCAGCAGTCACGCTAGGAGTTAAAGAGATCCCTTTTTCTTTGTATGCCTTTGGGCTACAGTGATAGTGATCTCCTGCTGAGATGGAATTAGCCGTAAACTCATTTGCAGTGCCATGACCCGGATTATGGCAAAGGTGGGTCATGGCAGATATGACATTGTCCTTATTAATATTCAATAAAACAATGGAGGATGATACGCTGGAAAATCAAAGGCTCAGCAGGTGGGGACTCGTCTAAGTTCTGTTAGCATTGAAAAAAGATAAAAGGATTACCGTGGTGATTATCACTATGGCCACTGCAAAAACTACTGAAACAACAAAGCAAATGAATCAACTTCAAGCCATCCATGTATTTATGAAAATATAGACCATACAAGTCCAAACTGGTTGCAGAAATAAGTCACTTGAAGTGCAGTAAATGATAAAAAGAAATTGGTAGTTTCTTCCATCCTTAGAGAAAAAGCTAACTAAAAAATAATCGTTTTTTTATATCCAGCGATCCATCTCATGTGCAAAACAACAAATCCAGAAACTTAGCGTTGTACCTTTTGAAAAAGACAGTTACATGTGCCACCTCCTAAATGAGACAGCGTAAATGACTCTGAGAAAGCCATTGCAGTCAACTCCTGCCTACAATATATTTGTTGATGCTGTTTATTCATTATTAAAGAATCACTGGATGTTTACGCGAGACAGGAAGATGGGAAAATAAAATAAAAAAGAGAGGTAGCGAAACAGAACGAGTGTGCATAGCATGTGGAGGCCATTATTTTTGCCGTGCTCCAAGGCTGGGAGAATTAGAAAATATCATTCTGTCAGGGTGATTTGATAGTGCGATGAAAAATGTCAGAAGTGGAGATGACAAATCATGGTGCTGAGGAGAGGGGACTGGGAGACAGGGGATGTCATTTGTCATGAGTGCCATTTGACTGCACCCCTCTCCTCCTCCCTCAACCTCCCTCCCATCTGCCTCCTCTTCCACATCTCACCCTCTCTCTCGCCCCTTCACTCCTCAACTTCCTATTTTACCTCCCCGTAGTCTGCCTGTCTCTCCTTCCCTTTCTCTTTTCGTTGTAAAGATCTATTTGAACCCTCCCGTCTCTCATCTTTCACCATCCTCCCTCTCATGCACCCGTACTTTGCCAGTCTCTCCCCAACATTACCTCCATTTCCCACTCACTTGAATTAACAGACAGTATTTCTAACTTTCTAACTAAATTTCAACCATTTCTGACTCAGCACACAAGAAGAAAGGAATCGGATTTATTTATAGGTTTTGTTTTCCCCTCCTTGTGTTCACCTCGTCTTTTCTCCGCTCCTCCCACTGCTCCCCTCCTCCCGGAACTCTCTGTTCTCGGTGAATGGCATTCAGTGCAAAGCGCGCACACACATACATTAGATTAAGCACACACCCACACACTTCATATCCATAGATACATACTGTACACACATATGTACAGTCAAAATGTCAAGCCCGGTGACATTTCAGCGTCTTATTTTGTGTGCTAACTCTTTCTGATCTTGAAAGAGAGGTTGCTCCATAGACATTGCAATCAATATTTTTTTTGATTTTTACATTTTAAATGTTATAGGCCTCTAGCAAAATCGTCAAAATTGCATGTGGCAACTGAAAGAAGAAGAAAAAAAACATTTGGAATTGATCACACGCAAATCACAAAAATTGGGCTGTACATATTCTGCCGTCCTCCGCACAATGCAACATCATTTGCAGTGATTATTCGGAATACACTTGGAAAATTCAATCCTACTGTACTCCTTTTACTCCCACTGATTGTCTCCGTGTCTCCCTCATTGCCCTCAATTCACCCTTTCTCTCCTACAGTACCTCCTGGCCTCCTTCCCTCACCCGTCATTCCCCTCCTTGTTCCCCTCCTCTTCTCCCCTCGTTGGCCCATCAAGCCCCCCCTTCCACTGTAGCCTCAAGGTGCTATGCATCTGTGTGTGTGTGTGTGTGTGTGTGTGTCAGACATACAGACAGAGAAAGAAGGAGCACACATGTGTGCATGTATTTATGTAGACTGGGGTGTGTGCATGGGTATATATTCCTGTATGTGTTTGTGTGTGTGTGCATATACGTGTATGTTTGTATGTGTATCTGTATGCATTTTTGCATCAGGAGGGAGGCAGGGGGTGCAGGGGGTGTTAGGGGTAGGGGGGGGTTGCTTTGTTGGGTCTGGCCATCCTCAGTGTAGCGTGGTCTGTATCACCGTCCAGCGCCTTAATGCTGGGGTAATTAAGGAACAGCTTCAAGGTTGCATGGACACAAGACAATCCAGGCCTAATGAAGTATCGATCGTCCCGCATAGGGGCCCATGCTTGGACTAAGGCAAGCTGACATTCATTTAGAGCAGGGCCACTGCAGGGAGAGCACACACGCGCGCACACACACACACAGCTCACATCACAAAAGCAGGCTGATGACAATATAAGAGACTCAACGGCACTCGGTTTTAATCACATGGGAAACAATGAAGAGCCTCGTTTAGAGCCGCTGGGTTTATCTGCGTGTGTATATGTGTGTGCATACACACACACACACTCACACACACACTCACACACACACGTGCGTCTGTGTGTCCCTCCATCTCCCTATCACAGTCTGAACAACCAATAGGAGGCTCAATGCAATCTCCCACTGAAAACAGTACTGATTATACCAATGATGATTATGGTGATAATGATCGTCCTGCCATCAGCCCGGTCATTACTGTCTGTTGTATATAAAGAAAATGTGTCACCTTAAAATCAATGTCATCACCATTTTTTTATTTTTTTTTATTTTTTCCCAACAGGAGGGTAATAACCCAATTCACATCATCACTACCTATATTTACATTTCCACTTTTTCACATTTAGCAAAGTCTGACAACCACATCCAATGCATTTGAAGCTCCGGCTGCACGACACGGTGCCCATATAGATGTTTTTAAATGAATATAGGTGGATATAGATCGGTCAGTGGAGCAGCTCCGGAATTTGACTCGATGTCATCATCATAACTGTGATCTCTTCTTCAATAAAGTTACGTACACGCCTAAAACAACAAACACATTTTTCAACCTTGCGTTCTGGGCCTTTTTGTCGACAGCGTGAGTGAATCACACTGAGTGAGCAGGTACATTTGAGGTTTCAGAGTCCTGCTCAGGGACACTTTGACCCGACACGTGGCGGCTGCTGGCACAGTGGCCAGAAATCACACAATTTTTTTTGGTTATTTCATGAAATGGTCTCCATTCATATCTGCCATTTCAAAAATATGACATGTGCTCTTGAAACTTTTCCCATGAAAGCTTAATGTGTGCAGCAGCAGGACTCAGCTGGGGTAATGTACACTGTGTTCTTTGGACTGTACCTTTCACTCACTGATGCATTCTGTCTACTCACAAGCCTACTTATTATATTCCATTAAACAAGTTGCAGCCGTCAAATGTGACTTCACTCCAGTTGCAACAGTGACCGTCAGTCAGACACGTTTAATATTCAAACATAATAAGTAAGAAAAACAAAAACACAAGTCTTCAGAAATCCATCAAGCCCTCTGAACTTAACTGACTCCGACTGTGTGCATGCGCACGTTGTCGTGCACGTGAACACATATATATGAATGGGTGCGCGTGTGTGTTTGTGTGTGTGTGTGTGTGTGTGTGTGTGTCCATAGGGTCCACTGTTACAGTTCCCACCTCAGCCAGAGGCTTGGTGATTATGTCTCTGATTGACATATGCTTGGATTCACATCTATTGGCCTACTTCTGCGCTGATTGAAGACTTGACTTCTCATCTCCAGACAACTTTATCAAGGCATTAATGGTCAGACAATCAGACTGACAGACAGAGACAAAAGAATAAAGAGGAGAGAGAGAGACAGAGACACAGGAAGGACTGGTTGAACATGAATGATCTTGATTGTAATGGGTATAAGTGCTGTTTTTCTTGAAAACCTTGATGCAAAGACCTAAATCTTCCTCTCTCTCTCTCTCTCTCTCTCTCTCTCTCTGTGTGTGTGTTTCTCACTCACACACACACATACACTTTCCTAAACCATGGAAAAAAAAAAAAAAATCTATGAGCATAACTTTGCCATTATAACATTCATAATTGCCCAAAAACTGCACTGCTCGCACTCTTTACTCCCACGACAATAGAGCTACATGTTCAGCGCCTATTATTTCTCGTCCTTGTATTCAAATGTATTTAAATGAGAGATGTTTAGATCCACTCTGCGCTGGCAAAACAGTCTAATGCTGAGGGCTGCGCAGAGATGGGGCACCGCTGTCCAACTTCTATCTATATCCATGATTTTGAGGACATAACCCCACTCTCACCCCCGCAGTCCAAGCAACTTTTAAACCTGCAGTTAAAGCGCTGACTTCACATTACTATGCTACCCCCCCCCCCCCCCCTCCCCCTCCCTTGATCTGGCGGCGTACTGTGAATTTTTGAGCAACGCCAAAATGCTCTCATTTTAACTGATCGCTCCAATCATATGCAAATGTGGCAGGCAGGTGGGGGGATATCTTTCAGCGGTAATTGGCGGTTTTCTAATGGAGACTTCGGGTGTCAGTTGGAAATATGTTTTAAGCCTTAATGAGTTTTGACGGGTCAGATCAGAAAGCGCCTGGCGCGCAACTGAGTGTACGTGTGTGTGTGTGTGTGTGTGTGTGTGTGTGTGTGTGCATGCTTGTGTGTCTACACTGCCACGCCGAACCTGATGCATTTTTAAACAGCACCAATTACCCCACATAGTGAGTTTTACTGAAACATTTTTATTGTGTAATACCCGTCACGTATAGAGACATCAGCATTCATTAAACTCACAGTCACAGCCAGGTGATATCCAAGGTAATTCAGAACAAAAGGGGAGAGCGACTCAAAATGGATGCTAAATGCAACTGACTCGGGAGGGTCAAATATAACCTTTCATATGATAATGACATACACTCACGCCAACTTCATAAAACTCATTTCAGATGTTTCATAAAAATGTAAAATAAAATAACAAAGGATACTGGATCAGAGTGTTTTAAAAAGCGAGTAGCAGTTTTATGTTTCGGGAAAAAAGAAAAAGGTGCATTAGGGGAAAAAAAAACATTACACAGCTGCACATAATGATAGGACTGTTATCATACGTGCCATGGATGCGTAAAATACTCAGCCCGGCTGGAATGCATTGATTCTAATATATTTGTCTGATTCTGTCCCTTAAGTTAAGCATCCATAGACGAACCGTCGCACAAGTTTTTCCAAAAAACATTCAGCAGTTATTCATTTTGCATTGGTCAAAATGCAGGGACACCGAAATCTCCCATTAATATGCATGTGTCTCTATCCCCGCAATTTACAAAGCAACTTATCATTTTGCCCGGCAATAAAAGTGTAGCAGAGGCAACAGATTGCTTTGACACTCCAAGTGGTTTTAGATTTATTGTGCATAATAAACACATGAGCAGGTTTTGAATGAAATCATCCAATGCATCTACATCTAGTTTTACTTTTATCTGTAGTGGGTGCATGTATAAACGAATGGCTGAGTAGACGGCGGTACTTCTGCACTCTGATAGATCGTAAATCATGTGAATTATAAATCACAGTTTGTTTGGACGTACAGGAGGGGGGTTGAGGAGTGAAACTGCTGTCCAGTTTATAAAAGTGTGCATTAATAAGAGATGCCCTCCTGGGTGGTCGTAAATATGGAAACATGAGGTGGCAGCTGAGGATTTGAGTTTGCAGAATCCGATGACGAGGGAGCGGGTGCTAAAGTTTCGTCTGGTGGCGTCACTTAAAAAGGACAATATAAAACATTATAGTCTTTGATGCCGAATCAGTATTTGTGACGAGCCGCCGCTCGTTCACAAAGCTGCACTCCAGGGAGCGAGGGAACGACAAGGTGACTTAGTGGACTCGAAGACTGTTAAGTCAAGTGTCATTGAATTCTGAGAGTAATAATGTCATATGACGTGTTCAGAGTGGTCATTTCCTTTTAAAAGTCACATTGACAGTCTCTCAGTTCACCATCAGTAGGACGGGGTTGGTTCTCTTGTCAACGCACGTGCCTCAGCATTTCATTTTAAGAGCGCATAATAAAAAGTAAAAAGGTGTGTTCTTCCTAACTACTGCAACATGACAGTTCTGTGCTCTGCAATGACGACGCGTAAAAAACAGCAAGAGAAAAAAAATGTATGAAAAAAAAAAAAAGCTTTAGCTTGGCTCATTTAATTCGACCTTTATGACTTTGTAAATATATTCAAATGAGGGATCTGTAAAACCTCCTTCACTGAGGCCTGAACTTCATTATGACACTGTTGTCGTGATTTGAATTGTACGTCACTGACTTTAAATCAATAACTGCTTAAGATTATCCTTAAAGTTTATGGAGGAACGCAATATCACTGGACGCTGCAGCGTGCAATCAAGGCTTTCTGTGCAACCGAAGAGTTAAAAAAAAAGAATGTATTTAGCAGTACTTTGCTAAACAAACCTCCATGTCAATTTATGCCATGTGGAAAAAAAGTAGGACAGCATAATCCTTTAGCACAAACCCAATCTGGGAGATCTGAAGAGTACGTGATTAATTCTTTGGTATTAATCATGTAATTCTTTCATATAAAACAAAGCTTAAGCCTTATTTGCTAAGATATTTGACCTTGGCGGAGAGTTAAGACATTACAGCTTGGATTTAAAATGCATCTAAAGATTAAAAATGATGGTTGACTATTACTGAAGATTATAAACCCAAGGAAAATTGCTTTTTCATTTTGAAACAAAACTGAGGGAGCTGCGGGGTCAGGCGGTATTTGAGGTGACGACTTGAACTAGGATACTGCGTTGTTTCCTGCTGGATGGGAAGGTTCGATGGAAGACGCAACACATTCCTGTGTTGTTTTCATTTTTTTTTTTTTCTTTTTCATAATTTGCCCCACACATTTCGCTTTTATACCCAGGCATAGAAATTAAAGTAATACCCTTGTAAGAGAAACAAGATTTGTTCTAAATTTATGCTTCACTGCTTGAGGCTACTCGGCACCTCAGACACACAGAGTTTATTTGATCTCTGCTCGTTGAGGGGAAAAAATCCTTTATGACTATCAAATGTGTCTCACTCTTTCCCCGCGAATCTTGTTTACCGATGCTGCCGTGTGTTTATCTGTGAATGAAAATGACTCTGGAGACACCATGCACTCCTTTGCCCCAACAACAACACATATTTCTTTCATTTCATGGTCTTTACAGAGAGTGGGGAGAAAAAAAGTAAAGTGAAAGTACAAGGTCGTTTTCAAAGACATCGGTTTTATAATTCATGCTGAAGTTATATGCGGGTCTTCAACTTGAACCAGAGGCCTCGCAAAAAAATGTTTTATTTAGATTCATTGGTCAAACAGTTCATGTCTTGGGGGTCCCTTCAATAGGAACCCCTGTTTTCTATTCATATAAGTAGAAATAATCATCAAATAAGTAAACAACGTCCCTCAGTACAAGAAACTCAAAAGCTTTTGTGCAGGTTATGCAACAGTCAATAATTTCATTGCTATTGAACGCCCACACACTGCACCACGCACTCATTATAACTTGCCTGTGATCAGTCCTATGTTGCATAATCCACGCACAAAAACACACACACGCATAATCCATTTTACTTTAATAACATCTTCACTGAAACATTTATAAAATGGCTGACAGCATACTGGTTTTATAAAATGTTCTCATTTATCCATTTCATGACGTTAATTCTTTGACTTAATGTAACTTTTTTTCTTGGATTCTTGCAAATAAATTCTTAGTTGATGTGCCCCTCGACAATATGATACATGGTTCTTTTTTAGTGTGTCTTTGCCGATGGTTATAGTAACTACACAAAAACAGCCACGATGTCAAGGTTAGGGTTAAAAAAAAATAATAATTTCAAAAGTTTGGTATCTAAACATCACTAAAAATTAATGTTGCGTCTCAGAAGGAATACCTTGATATGACGCAAAAATAATATTGTTGTCTTCAGCAGGTTATTGCAAATTAAAAAAGCAAACTAAAGCTAAACGATTAGTAAAAGTTTATTTTTGTGTTTTGGTGGCAAAAAGACAATTTACCATTTAATTTGAAGACGCATCTGGTTTCATTCGTCTTGATTCAAGTGGGACCTTTGGACCGGTGCACTGGGAGCTCATATGAAATAACTGTTGGGTTATGGTCGGGTGATTAGTTGTACTTATTATTTGGATTGCAGATTAAATAACTGCATGTTAACATGAAGAGGTTAGATTTGGCTCTGCATTCAGACGATGAGTTTGATAATGACAGATAAACCACAGAATATCGACGTTATTATAGTGTTCCTCCATCTCTTAGGGAGTCAGGGCTGTAAACAGAAGGATTAAAGATTATGTCGGCTGGTAATAGGGCTCCACTTCAAGATATCACTGTGAAACAACACTTAACATATAAGTTGCCAACTTTCCATCCAAATAATGAAACCTTGTTTGTCTGTTTTTGTAAATCAAATCTATTCCATTAATTTCTGCTGATTGCAACTTAGCTCCCAAAGTCTTGCTTCTCTCAGATGTTGGGGGTGGACTTTGAAGGATGGGGCATTTGCGGTGTAAAAAAGCGGGGCCTGGCCTCTGAGCCACGGATGAGCCCAGGGGACAGCTCGACACGACATGCACAAACAACTTGTGTTAACCTTGTGGCTCTGGGCAAAAGGCCTTCAAGGTGTATGCAAAAGCCGCGCGCACGGCTCAAAAAGAAGGGTCTGCTTTTGAAGTGAAGTGCGTGTGTGTGTGTGTGTGAGTGTGTGTGTGTGTGTGGGTGCATTTTTCAAAAGCAACCAAGGATACCCATAGGCCTGAATTCTATGAAGCTCTTTGATATGGGGGTCTCAGGGTGTTTATAATTACAAACAAACCCGATCATGATTAAAACATTGCTACAGAGGTGGCCAGGGAGAACTGATCTGACCCAGTGTGTGGGTGTGGTGTTGTGTGTACCTACAGTATGTGTGTGCAGGAGCTCGGCATCGCAGCAACAGGGGTGGCCTTAGATCTCGTGTTGACATCATCAACTGTCGCCAATGTGAAGGCGAGCCGTAATGACATGCGATCAACATGTCACACCTGGAGGGCTGACAGCCAACAGCGCTCATGTCTCTCAGCATGTATATTATGCGCGCGCGTGTGTGTGTGTGTGTGTGGGTGTGTGTGTCTGTGTGTGTTTTCATCATGGCCATGTTTCAAACAGAGCATGTTTCAAAGGGAAGACTAATCCTCAGAAATGAGGCATGAGATCAATATTCCCATGTTTAATTGGATGCCGACTGATTTGGCTCAGAAATAGTCGGCACGACATCCCTCTGTCATGGCAATATAGGCCCACATGTCTGCCAATTTGAGTCTTGAGGAAAGCGTGTAGGAAAAAGTGAGACAGGCAGACGGACAGACAGACGGAGAAAGTAAAAAGAGTGGAATTGGGACTTGACTTCAAAGTGTTAGGACGTTATGATTGCTCCAGCCATTTAAGGAGTGGTTGGGGAGAGAGGAAAACCTCGGGGGGTCGTCCCATCATCATATGCCCCACTTGCCGCTGTGATTTGGTGATTTTTGTCCGGAAGCCATGTTTTGAGAGGAGCAGGAGGGAGTTGGGGAGGGGAGGGGGCATGAAGGGGCTGAAGAGAAAAGGAGGGGAGGAAGACAAGGACAGCAGGAAAAGAAGATGGGTGGGGTGGGGTGGGGAGGGGAGGGGTGTCCAGGACCTCTGTCAAATGGTTGAGGTGTTACCATGGCGACAGTAATGAAGGGTCTCAGGACACCCTCGGGGGATGGAGGAGGAGGGGCCTGGGCAGGGGTGGAGGAGGGAGAAGGGAGAGTGATGGTAAAGAGTAGGGGGGGGGGGGGAGAAATTGAAAGCTGGGGAGGGAGAAAATATAAGGGGCCTGCAGGCTTCTTCTTCTTTTTTTTTTTTTTTTCGCTCAGACAAACTGACTATGTTGACACACATTATGCCACAATGCTGTCATGGAAATGTAGTCTATGAAGTGTTGTTAACATTCACACATCACATAATTCTGTGTAAACTGTTCAGAAAAAGCACAACGCTGGTGACCTTGCAGGGTTGTCTATATTGCATTTGCCACGGCAAACGGAATAAAAATCTCCCGAATAGTTATTTTTGAGCAAATAAAAAAAAAAAAAAAAGTAATCATGTGTATGTATGTGTCAATACGTTTGGACTAAAACTGGATTAATCAGAATCAGAATCAGAATCAGAATCAGAAAACCTTTATTCGTCCCACAGCGGGAAAATTTACAGCATTAAGTTTTAGTTTATACATTTTTTTTTTACAATCTATCATCCCACGTTAGATTTCCTGTATGTAACAAACATCGGAGGTAGAAGACAACAAATACTCAACACAATTTCCACCTGCAGATAATCAGTTCATAGCAACGTTTGGCATTTAAAACCTGAACCGTATCTCTTTCTGTCATAGCCAGCTCCCAAGAAAGGAAAAAAAAATATGTTTTTATATCTAGCCATCACTAGAAGCACTGACTTAATTTTTGCAATCAAGACCAAATGTTAGTCTCAAAGAATTCTAAGACTTTGTTGTCAGGAACCCTTGTGCCTTCACGACCTTCCCCTCCAGTACATCCTTTCACACCTCCTCCTGTTCACACACCTGTTTCTTATCTTATAATCTCACTTTGTTTTCAAGGCCCTCCACCTTTGCACACTTCACTATCGTTTCTACGTTCACATTAAGTATTGGTTGTTTACTTAATTCCTAAAATGTAAAACGATAAGCAACAGTATGGCCAATTAACAACTATTTTTTTTTTAAAGTTTCATTGAGTTTCACAAGTTGCTAGCTATGCTTGCGTAGGCACAAAGAGACATGCAGTCGAACAATGTACAGCACAATCGTGAGACAGGCACACAATCACACAGCTCGCACTGCTAAGCGTTAGGCAGCTCTTAAAAAGAATCAGATACAGTATGTTCAGTATGTTAATAATGCATGGAAACTGTCTATCGGTTCCATGAACTCTGGCTTGGGAGTTAAATGGGCCGTGGTCCTGCTGCTGGTGAGTTCCCACACGTCAAGAGTAGTAATACGTTTTAATGAGCCTGCTTCTCAGGGTGAGAGACTAAACTTCTAATTCTGGCGTGGGCTGAAAAAGATGAAGGAGCTCTGGCTTAAAATAAGCATGACTTCTCCAATCCAGGGTGGCCCGCAAATTCATTTTACAGAGCGGCACATGTCTGGGAAAATGACCCTAGTTTAATATACTAAGCATGTTTGTTAGATCAAACAGCGCCCAGTGAAGTTTAACAGCTATTCTTACTTTACCATGTGTTTTGTCATTATAGCCAACGCTAACGATCTAAAATGTATATTTTGTTATTTCATCCATTGATCTGTTGTTCTAATGAATGCATTTCTATAAAAAAACCTTGCTTTGCTAGACTAAAATATATAAGTTTCGCTTACTGTCTCCAGAGTGATAATTTATAAAGATGATCAACAGAAAAACAAAAGATGATCAACAGAAAAACAAAAGACTAACTAAGATCATGATCAGGACAGACGTACTGTGGTTTTATAATGAATGCATACAACTCTGATTTATAATTTACACTTTCAACTGCAACACGCTTTTGATCAGCACGCTTGTAGAGGGAGATTAAAGCCTCTAGCTTACAAACATTGCATTTTATGATTAGTAATGTGCTCAAGTATCTCTGTTCGGAGCATAAACCAAACAAATAGATGTTAAATAACACCAAAAAGCACGTTTTTCTTTTGAAGGAAAAAAAAAAACATGCTGTTGGGATAATATGCATTTTTTTTTTTAAATGTATATACTATAATCAGATGTGCATTTAATGCTGCATGTAAAGCCTTCTAAGAGCCAATAATCTGGCCCTGGAGGTGATCTTTAGCTGATCTTGAGCTGATCTCGCTGTGTGGTCTCAGTAAAATCTAAACAGACCACACGGCTCTCTGCAGCCTGAGATCCCTCATCGCTCATCGATAGAGTGATCAATACGTGGACATGTGGGTATTGACTAGGGTAATGATGATAGCTGCACAACCGCAGAGCCACATACACATGCACGCACATTCACACACACACACGTATGGAAATACGGTACAAACACACACACATACATACCTCAGACTGGCTCACACGCATACGCAGTCTTACAAAAATGATCTCAAAAGGCAAATTGGGACCAGAGATGGACTTGAGCTGAAGGAAAAGTGAGTGTGTGTGTGCGTTTGTCTGCCTGAGGAAGTGTGTATGAACTGTGCGTGTGCAGGTACAGTACGTGTGCTCGTGTGTGTGTGTGTGTGTGTGTCATAACAAATAAACAGCACTCCTCTTGTCAATGGTTATTATAGACTTTCTAAAGCACCCCTTTATTTGCTCTATAGTGACCCTGACATGGCAGTGAGTGACATTCATCGACTAGCTGACCCAGACTGACTCAGACCATAAGACAGACAATTTGGCTCCATCAGTCACTTTTTTTTTCCCGGCTTTAAAATGACTTCAATTGTAATTAACAATAGAATTCCCCAAACAGAAAGAATATATTCCTGCTGCTTTTTTTTTAGGAGTCCATTTACAGTAAAACTGTTGGCCTCGACTTTGAGTTTGGACCAAAAAATGGGTCACGGGTCTGTTTTTTGGCAAGTCCCCACTGGAAGAAAGAAGCAATATATTTTAATGAGCCCCGGCCCTGTGATAAAAGATTAAATTACTCATTTGTGTTCTGAAAAAAAGTGTAGAGACCTGTCTGCTCAGACAGGGTCAAATAGGATTGAGTTTTAGAGGGGTGTTTTATCCCACTCGGCGCACTGGACCAAAAAAGACCGAAGCTTCTGTCACTATCCAGTGAAGAGGTATACTGTTCTCCTTCAACGGTGGAATTCAATTAAACAGTTAGCTAAACTCTTTCGTCACTACTCCTCCAATGAGCAGGCTTTTGTGGCGACGGGCAAATGAAGGATTCCAAATCACTTTTCCATTGAGGTTAAAACAAACCCTAAAAAAAAAAAAAAGGAAAGGATTTGAAAACAGTATTTCACCCTGCTGTGGAAAAAAAAAAAAAAAAAAAAGAAATCTGGCAAACATCAAAATTATTTGTAAGGTGCAAATGGTGTGCACTGATCACCAATCAGAAAATGCCCTCGCGGCCAAAAGGAGGGCACCTAATTCATTAAAATAATCTTGGCATGTCTTCATGTTGGTTTGAGCACTGACACACATCAAGGCATTGTTCAGGGAGGCCCAATAAAAGCAACACTGACTTAACAGGCAATTGTGTCTGTCTTGCTGCGAGCGCACTCTTAGTCACGGACAGTGAGTTTATTGGGCGGATCAGTGTCAGGAGCACATGCACACATACACACACACACACACATACACGCACACACATATACCGGCTTTAATAAGCCCACACTTTAATTTAGGCCCCGTCACTACAATGAGGCTTCCAACATCAGACAGCAAATTGTTCTTGTTCAATGAAAAAAAAAAAAAAAACATCCTGTCTTCTTGTCTGGAAAGAAAGACTGGCGGACAAAACAAAAGGAGGAGGAGTGAGGGGGGGGGGAGACAGTGAGTGTGCAGCCATGTGTGTGTGTGTGCGGATTTGTACATGTGTACATGTGTCTGTGTGTGTGTATGTATGCAAGCAGGCCCGTCTACAGAGCAGGGACAGGGAGCTGCGTGCGCTTCCACCACCTTGCACACCTGGTGCTTCTGCTTTTTTTATGTACGCACGTGTGTTTCTGTGTGCATATGTGTGTACTTGTGCATGAGCGGGTTTCAAACTATCAGGCGGGTGTGTAAGAGTACTCCAGGCAGGAGTGTGTGTGGGTGTGTGTGTGTGGGTGTGGGGGGGTGTTCAATGTCTCTACAGCCTCTTGAATATGTTCAGTTAAATAAGCCGATTGTTCTTTAAAAGCTTAATCAAACCCTAATTAGCATAGCTGTAATTGCACTTGCCTCGCGGCTGTGGCCCATTGACATGGATTCCCATGTTAATTATTGTAATTGCCTCACTAATGCTATGAATACTTCAAAGTTATGCAAATTGTGATGATGAGTAATCCACCAAGTGTTTGAAATGGCTGTCATCACACACACACACACACACACACACACACACACACACACACACGGTTGTTGGATATGTTTCTTTCTGATGGTAACACCGACATGGACACACAGGTGAAGATATTATACACACAGAGACATACTTAACACATGTACACTAACACACACACACGCACACACAGGCATTAACATTAAGTAACACCCCCGCCCCCCCAGCCTACACACCATCCAACTCTCAGATCAAAGTGCTAAATCATAAAGATGAGAAGCTCTCAAAGAGTCTAACACTTCAAGCAGGGTGGTGGTTGTATTAGTACAAAGAATTAATGAGGGCGCACAAATACATTCACCCTCTCACTCACAAAGTCACACACACACACACACACACACACACACACACACACACACACTCTCCATGGCATGTCGGACTATTCTATGGACTAATTACCCTTGGTTCATCTCTCTCATCTCTCTTACACCCACACTCCCTCACACGCACACACATACACACACACACACACACATCAATGAAGGCCTGTTGACTGCTGTAATCCCATGCTAATACTCCAGGGAGTCAAATCAATGTGACCCCACAGTCTTTGTGCATAAAGAGGCGCTATAATGAGGTTGGTGTTGGAACGTGTGCGCACACACACAAACACTTGGTGTTGTATAAAGCTTGATCTCTCTCTCTCTCTCTCTCTCTCTCTCTCTCTCTCTCTCTCAAAGTGAAGATTAATCACTCGGTAAATGAAGGGTCTCTATAAAAGTGTGTGTTAACGTAGAGCAAAGAGAAAATGTAAGATGTCTATTTGCAAAATATAACAAATGTCAACAGTGTGCAGATGCATTGTGTGTGGCCGTCACAGACAGACACTATCATATCTACTTCGGGAGGGAGGGGTTGGAGGGGCGGAGAGGGTCTCCTTGATATCTTTTGAAATCATTTGAGATCAAATATTTTATTTTGAACATTTTTGAAATAACATGTGACTTAATTCAAGATCAGATTTGTATTCATACTTGCTCAATGGAACACAAAGTTGAAAGCTCTGAAAACAAGGCCGACGTTTCTTCACTTGTGGAGCTATTTCTGTTTGAAACGCATTCATATTTAAACTGAAATGCATTTGCCGTCCAATCTCAAAAGCTCCATGTTATATACATTCAAGTGCAATTTTTTTTTAAGCACACATTCAAATGGGCCAAGTATAGCCAAGCATATTTGCATAATGTGCACTGTACACTTCTGCAGCCATTTGGGCACTTTTAAGTACAATATCTCAGACCTGCTTGGAATGAATGGTTAAACTAGGGACCAAAAGGCGTACCCATGTACGCCTTCATTCATCAAAACCACAGTAGGAGTAGTGCCTACAATAACTACACCAGATGACTTAAAGTTTTGTGATAGCTGTATATACACGGTAGTATACCACAGTACATTGCTCAATGAACTTTCAATGAAGCACTTCTTTATCACGGCACTTCACGCAACCATAGGGATTCCTCAATCGTGCGTGCTAACCTATGTATTGTCATGATTGTAAGTCGCTCTGAATAACAGCAGCAGCAGCAAATGAATCCAAAAATGTGTAAACGTGTTTCGGCGGAGATGTTTGCTTTGGTGTTGATGGACACACGCATATATCCACTACACACGCGCAATCATATGCATACACAGACACATGCATCAGCCACTCACACACACACACACACACACACACATAGTGACACAGTCCACACGGACAGCTCCCAGGAGAGTGCCACTACAACGTCCACCACTTTATTATTGGTCAATTTGGAGGCTTCTTTCACAGGGGTGACATGGCTTAGGAGATGTCACAGCCCAACCAATCAATACCACTCTGAAAAGCTCAGGACCCACAGACACAGTGTGTGGTTGTGCGTGCACGTGTGCACGCGTGTGTGTGAGTTGCTGAAAGCTGCAGCAGCTGCGGCTGGACTCTACCCTTCTGACCTGTTTACCGGACAGTAATTACATGGGAAGAGACGTCCGTCCAGCTCCTGCTGACCAGCTCGACTAATGAAGTAAAACACAGACAGATAGGGCAGACAGGAAGACACGATGGACTGAGACGGATAGACAGAGATATAAACAAACAGATGGACAGATATATGGATATTTATATATATATATATATAAAAATATAAATACACAGTATCTGTTTCCTTGTGCTACCAGTGCTTTGTTTCGTTTGTGTGTTTGTGTGCCTGCAGGTCTGTGTGTCTGCATATACATGAACGTGTGCATGTGCATACGTGCACGCCCTGCACATACCTATATGCCGCTTTGTTTTGCCATTGCCTGTGGCAGGATAGGCCTGACTAGTGGATGAACAAGCATCACAGCGTGTTAGCAATCCCATGCGCGAGTTTGCCTGACAAACCTATTGATTCTATGGATTTCCACCCAAAGTTGTGATAATGATACATCATGGGCGGCTTTGGCAGAACAGACTGCTGGGAGAAGAGGTGGCAAAGCAATTTGCAGCTGTAAAGACTGAAGGGGGGACTCTGATTACTAATACCCCAACGAAACAAAAAGAGAAGGAGAAATATATCCCTCCATGTCTCTGTCCATCCCTCTATCCCTCTCTCCTTGGGTGTCTTGTTTCCTGGTGCGTCGATATGGATGTATGAATTTGTTACAGATGGATCCGGCACAATGGATTGGCTTTGCTGCTTTGTTAAGGATAAGGGGTGCGCAGGCATCATAGACTTTGCTGTGTTTAGCGTGTGAGCAGCAAGAATGGAGCTCATAGATAAACCCATTGTACGTATGTGTGGCAGGTTTTTTTTTTTTCCAGGCTCAGAGCATCTTATCTTAGCAGCTAAGTCCCGAGGTGTTTTGTAATATTAAAACTATATTTCATTTTTCTGGCTGAAAGGTATTTTAAATAAATGCAGGAGTTTGTCTTTTCACAGCACACAGGTGTACAGTACTGCACATCAGCTGTAAGATTTAACAGCAAATACTTTGATGAGTTGTGGATTCCATAGTGGTGCAATACGTTCAGAGTAGCAAAGCACGCTCCTTTAGGATACTGAGATGAAGGTTTCCAGGTGTTACACAATGTGGGCTGCAACTTTAAGGTCAATGCCATGTACTTTATGTATGCATCTCAGTTGGCTGGCATGTATAAAACAGAGGCAGTTGTGCTTCAGTCGGGGCAGGTTATTTTCGATTTTATAACTTCATTCTGAGAAAAACCTTACAGTATCGAACATAATCCCCATGAGTGAAAGTATACCCGAACGACTTTTAATTCAGAGTTCCTGAACAAAAATAACTATCTTTTAAGCCTCTTAAAAATGCTGAAAAATTAGATTTGTGATGCGCCAGTGCAAAAACACAAGTTTGCATGAAAGGCAATAATTTATGGCCCATATTTCACTCTGATTAAAAACCTAAGCAGCGATTATAGTGACTACTCAGCAATCTTCTCTGACATCAAGGCATGTTTTTTCCTCATTCTAATCCACTACATTATAATTATTCAGTCATTTCAACTTTCATAGGGGAAAAATAATCATCTTTTGGTTATGCAAATGATTGGGCCGCTGAAAAGGCCTTCTTTGGCAGATGGCTGGTATTTAAAATGGGGTATGTGGTCATTTGGGTATTTCTGTCATAAGATAGATCTTTGATTTAATGAAAAAGGGGCTTAGGCTCATTCTGAGGAACATACAATACAATTACTTTATAACCACAATCTATGATTATAGTAAGTATATTGTCTGTGTGTGTGCATGTGTGCATCTGTGTGGCTGTAAAGTTCTGCTACATTTTATTCAGCCCTCGGTGACCCACTTACACATGCTTAATCACAATTTGCTTAGTATCTGATTGCAATTATTGATGTACCTTGTTATTCATTAATCCTAAATTACTCCTGCGAGTGTCTCTGCGATTTACTGTAAAACAGATTGTGTAGAAGAATTGCTAACTGCAAACCAGCACTTGTATCTTTCAAAAAGCTCTTTTGCCAGCATTTAAATTTTCATATTATTTCCAAAATGATGAAGCAAAAAAAGGTTATGGACAAGCTAATGATCGTTAGATTGTTGTGAGGTGCAAAGATGGTGTCCGTCTTTTTTAACTGTCTGATAGAGACTGATACTCCCCTGTTTTAGCTGTTTTTTCCGCTCGTTTATTTATTCCTCAGTCATAAAAGAACACACAGTCTCCAGCCCCTTTGTCTTTAAAAGAGAGTGTCTAGCTGCCAGTTGGTTATCCAATCCCCAGCCGTTACGGCCAAATCAGGATAATAACACCTCCCTTTAAACCAAATGACCGCAGCGTGGGACTGCCAGCTAAAATTAATTCCACCTCTGACCAGAGGCGAGAATACCCCACTGCTTAACCCCCTCCACACACTCACACACCCACAAACACACACACACTTAAGCTCTTACACACACAAACACACACACACACACTTAAGCACTTACACGCACACGCAGGCTGATGCATGCATGCGCACAAGCACACACACTGAATATGGAGTAGTCCTTATTTGCTCTCGCTGCTCACTATTCAGTCTTGATCACAAGCCTGTCAGCAGACATTAAGCTGCAGCATTTGGCCAAACTATCGTGCATTTAAGCAAAGCGTTTCCCGTTTTTCTACCGTGCTCCATAATCTAACGCTGAACTTTGAAATTAGAAAAATAACGGTTACAAAAAGTTACAAATTGCATGCAAATCAGGGAGACAAGCTAAATCTGGCCCTCTTTTGTCTTTTAAAGACGTCAAGTGATCAAGACGAGACGCAGAAAAAGGTAGTTTGTCATCTCTTTGATTAGCCTTTAAATAGACCTGTTAAGACTGTTTTACAGGGACATAACTTCGCCAGAATGGAAACTTTTAATTGCCCCAAAACTTCCATATTTGAACACTATTTATACAATGCATAAACCATATAAAAAGCAACACATAATATTCCATGAGGAGGTACTGTATGCTGCTGCTGCTCTGCACGTAGGCTGTTAAAATGTGTAAGTTTGGAACACTTGATACCACAGCATTAGCTCCCCTCTCCAGCAATATTGATTTACAACATCGATATAGGCTGGCTCCCTCCTAATACATTTAAACTCTAAAAACAGCAATATGTCACAGCTACTTGACTGTGATTCTTCAAAATAAACACTATGTTCTAAAAACACTGCATGATGCGTGTCTGTTAAGACCCTTGGGTTTTGTTTTATTCGGGCTGGTTGTTAAGTGACCTTTTGTTAACTCATATTTAAGTGACATTCGTTCTCCTGTCTCAGGGCACACTTTGTCTTTGTTACCAAGGGGTTGCAACTATTCAAATCCCCATGTTCTTCATGCTTCACACAATCCGCGAAACCAATGGAAGCTCTGCCGTCTGCGGCCTTCGAGGTGTTTATGCGCAGACAGAGGTAGCGAATGATCAAGATTCATTGCTGTTCATTCGTCTTCACGAAAACCAGAGGAAAGAAGTCCAGCTGCTGCCAAATTTGATTCCGGGTCCAGTGATTTTCTGATGAAAATATAGAGAGTGCGAGGTGACTTTTAAGATCCAAACTTGTTTCATACACATGGATCTATGTACAATTAGACGCCCGTAGCCCCAAATGGAATTATTATACTGTATGCTGTGTCGGGCTGATGGTTATCTCAGTCGGGTTGTGAGTGTGAGTGCGTGTATGTGTGTGTGTGTGTGTGTTGTTTCTAGGGCAAGTCTAAACTCTGTCATGTTGATTAGCTGTAGGTGTTAACACACTAGATACTGCCTCATCCCATTCTCGTCCTGACTGATCAATGTCACTCTCTGTCTGGCTTCTCCTCTTTCTCTTCATCACTCCCTCCGCTCTCCCTTTGTATCTCCAGTTTGTATTCGATACCTTGGAGCCGTTTCGCTAATTCTTTTTGTTTCAAGTATCTCAAAAATGTCCAATCCTGCGAGGGGGCACAAACTGTGCAAAAGGAACATCTTAAGTGTGTAATGTAGGCGTGTGGAAATATCTCTGCCAACAGTTTTGTGAGGAGATTTCAAGCTTGTTGCTAATTGTTCCTCTGCAGCTGCCAGAGGGTTGTAGCCATGCAGGCATCAACAGATTGCCGGCTCTCAGCTGCCAGCCTCCCACCAACTGCCTTTGTGCCTCTGCCACTTGACATCTCCATTCGCTGTGTGTGATGATGTAAATAATTACACTCAATTAGCACTTAATTAACAATGCTGAAACAAAAGGACAAGTCCCTGGGCGCAGCTTGTCTCCTCTCCGTCTCTCTCTCTCCCTCTCTCTCCACACACACACACACACACACACACATCAGGGAAAACAAAACATGTCAGCTTTTGACAATGTGCCATCTGTCCTCGAGCCAACAGATAGGCTTAGACACACGCACACACAGATACAGCCCCTCAGCGCCCATAAGACATGCAGAAACACTAATCGGGTCCTTAGGCGAACATAATTACAGCTTGCCATGTTAATTACCTAACAATTAGCAGCCATTTCTTCCAAGGGGCAATCAATGAATTAGCTTGTGATTCCCATGTTGCATTTGGCAGACAAGCCCTCCCATTCACACTCTCCTCACTTCTCCCACTCGTACTTTGACACTTTTTCCACACATACTGTACATGTCTAATACATATAGAATAAGCACCTACATGGAGCAGAAAATAGGAATTAATTCAAAATTCGCCCAATTAGTAGTTCGTATCCCGAGGTGGATTGCGCAACCGTTTTACGCCTTCAGCAAGCAAAGTGGTCAAGAATTTAATTTCTCCTTCTCTATGTGCAGCCAACACCTGAGGGCAGCAGTTTAAAATTCATTGTAAAATAGGCTGAGGGGAAAAAAACGTTAAAAAATAATCACAATAGAGGAAATTGAACAAATTGGGTGTCTTGTATTGCTCTGTTTTTGTAATTCCCGCTCGTTATTGAATGAATAATGAGAAAATCTTGCTGCTGTGATGCCAAATATGAATCTTAATGCCAATTTTGATTGGAAACAAATTGGTGAAGCAGGTGCAGTCCTGAGACTAATGATCAATAAAAAAAAAACTCATATTTCATCATTTTTAGAGGACCCAAAAAGCTATCAGTTTGAAAAATGTGCACCCTTTACCAGAGAAATCATCCATCACTGCTCCTATTGAATTTCCCATATTAAAACTCCAATATGGAAGTCATATAGGCTGATAACACAATCAGATTGAAAATCGAGAAAAATTCACCTCCTTCCAATAAATGTATATCACGGATTAGTGCACTTGGATGGTTGCTTCCTCTGTATATATATATATATATATATATATATATAAAAAAAAAAAAAAAAGAAAGAATCTGTTGACCTCTGAACAAACGTTGTGCTTTCTCCTGTTGCATTCAAGTCAAGTCGAGCAGCAACAGTCCAACCAAAGCACTCGCCACCAAGCTCTTTTATGTGCAAACCAACAGCACATTTATAGAACCTCACATTATTTGATGTATATAATTGAATTGCGTCTCTTTCTCTCGCCCTTATAGAGTTTTTTATTCCTCTCATTACTCTTCATATTGCAGTGGATATTACTTCGGATATTAGAGAGGTACAGATTGGCCTTTAGCTTCTTTTATTACTGAAATCTGAGGCTGGCCACATGCGTAGGTAATTCATTCATCCTGATTGCCTTGTTTTATATTTATACGTCAGTACAATATGCCTCTGCCTGCCTGCTGTGGCAGCCTGCTGGTGACATATTATATACCATGAAATCAAGAGATGATTGGCATAGACCTATTTATATACAGTACATCCTACTAAGTAGGGTTAAAAACATTAGACAACAGTCCAAAATGGATACACACTTTCTTTCTCTCTAAGCATCACCATCACAGACCACAGTGGCCATGCTAGTCCAAGCCACAGACAGCTCTCTAATAGGCCCGGCTGTCTCCTTCTTAATTTGCTGAAATTGCAAAATCAATAGGTGTAGTCGTAGACGCCCGCTCCCTGTTTTAGTGGGAAAAGATAAAGTCTATGGGAAGGCAATCTTCACTTTCAATTTGCTCCCTGTTCAGCATCGAGGCCGAAGTGCTTATCACTCTACTTAAAGAGCCCGTATGCCTGTCTCCTGGTGGGTAGTACTGGTGGACAGGGCTTTCATTAAGTGTACTGGAAAGCTTGGAAAACCCACTAACACACATCACTTTTCTGATCAGCAGAACAGCCCAAATATTATCAGCATTATTAATTATTGTCTGCTTTCCGAAAGCCTTTAATTTTCTAAACTGGACCACTTTGGAAGTAAAATAATTCTGTCCTCGTTTGCGTCGCGCTCATTTTTTCTTGTCAGGAGATTTTGGATTTGTGGATTAAACCTCTTCTTCTCTCCTATCACTATAGCTGCCCCACCTACAACTATTGCTCGCTGGATGTGAAAACTTTAATGCTTAGTATCTCAAGACTCTTCTGAACTCAGGGAGGGGTCTTCTAATTCCAAGCTCACAGGGATTATGTGACAACATCTTGGCTAAATCCTTTACTCTAAAATCTGTCGCTATGTGTCACTGGAATTGTAGTTTTCCATAAGAGAGCAATCCCAAAATTCAGAGACAGAGTAACCACCTGCACATCTGGGCTGGTGTAAAATGGTTGGAGTGTTTTTGTGCATGTCTGTACATCAGTGTGGGCTTTCATGCATGCGTTTGTAGATATGGCTCTGCAGATACATGTGAATGCACATTTGCTCTCAGCAGCTCTTGTCAGTGGGATCTTTTGTCTCAGCGAGCCTGCTCGTCCTTTCCTAATCTCCCCTTGATGCTGCATTTACCCATAATCCTTTCTTTCATTAACTGCCCTCCATGTACAGCGCCACCTTTATTGCAGTCTTTCACTTTCTAATTGCAAAGAGACAAGAGCAGGAGGTGGGGGTGGGGGGGGTGGTGTGTGCATTCAGAGCATCTGCATAAGAAGTTGTGTTTGTGGAGGCCAGACCATAATCGAGGGGAAAGGGAAGGACAGAGGGTGTGGGTGGGGTCAGCTTTGTGGTTGATTGCAGAAATAATTTCACATGTTGTCGAAAAGAGCTTAAAGAAAAAAATGTTAATCTGGATATTAAGAACATTATATGTCCGAGTTAAGGGGGTCACCACAGTGCCTGCTCTTGGCAGAAAATCCATAGAAATTAGAAACAGGATTTTGATGATGAAGATGAGAAAGGATGAGGGGGGAGGGAGGGAGGGAGGGAGGGAGAGCGAGAGCTGTTAATGTGGGTGCTTGTAGTTCCACCGTTATAAGTACAATCGAACCAATTCGTGGATTTTTCTAATTACTTTGTGACTTCAAAACATTTCTTTTTTTTTTTTTTTTTTTTTTTTTTTTTTTTTTATAAATCGTGCCACATTATAATACAATAAGCAGATTTACCGGAAGAGAGGAGGAGGGACAGAGAGAGCGAGAAAGAGCAGATACGAGAGAGGACAGGGAAGGGAATAGGAAATGTTTCCAAAACATCCACTGGTGGGTTGCATTTTAAAAATGTTGTTTTTGTGTTGTTAGCACGAAGCAAAAAGAAGCAGAGGGGGTGGAAGGGAGAAAGGGAGGAACGAGGGAGGAGAGAGGTTCAATTTTGAAAACACTCGTACTGATGCATATTTATGACCGTGCGTCATAAATGCACTTTATGATAAGGCAAATAATTCACACTGCGCATCACAGACATCACTTTAACATATTCTATAAGCAGAGTTAAAGACCGCCTTGTTTGCCGTTTCCTATTTCACAATAACCCCTCCAACAATAGCCCCCCTCTCTCCGTCCTCCCCACCTGCTCCCCCCAGCCTGTCTCTCTTCCACCAATGAACGCCGGCTTCAGTGAGGCCCTATACTTGGTTACACACTGGCCCCTATTGGCAGTCTTACCACTTGGCCAGATCTAAAGTGATGCATGCAAATGGGCAGAATTGCATTTCTACAAATGGTCAAGCCATTTATTTCTTTTTTTTTTTGTAAAATTCAGATTAAAATGGAGCTGCCCAAAAAAATAATTTAGGTCACATTGTTGTTATTGTTATTATGATTATGTTTGTTTTATTTTTTTTAGAATTCAGATAAAAAAGAAAGGATAACACGAGAGGAAATGCCACATAAATGGATGAAGAAAAAAAAAAATGACAATTGAATTCTTAAATTTACAGTATACATAATCAAAATTTTACATTTACAAGTCATTTAAAATGAGTTTTCATATTGATTTCTTTTTCTCATGCTGTCGTTTTCTCTTTTTTTTCACCCAGACATAAATATTTGTTCAGGTCTGAGGGAATGTATATCACTGTCAGAAACATGGAAATTGATCTCAACAGTAATATCCCTCAATTAATGTTGGGAGTTCTCTTTTTCCAGGGAGGAACAGTGCGTCAGTACATTTCTGCAGCTAAATACATGATTATACTTAAGCCCCTGTAGTTAGGTGTGCCCAATTTCCACACACTAACACAGAAGGAACACAAGGTCACACACTGAGAGAGTCAGAGCGAAATGGGCAGACATGGAGGACAGAGTGAAAGACGAAGAACTGAATACACTGGGAAGGTGTAGCATGGCCACATTTTTCTTACACTGTTTTGAAAGACTTTCTACAAAGACTGGGCAAAAGCTATTTTACAAACTGGATAACGGATAATCTCCGTGTTGCCTAGGAAGTGTCAAAGATGAGGAGTGATCGCAAAATGACAAAATTGTTCTCTTTACTTTGGTGGACTCGAATTAGCATACAGCCTAAGCATCCGGAATGAGGAGGCAGAAGAGAAATATCTGAAATTTTACAAATTACATAGAAAAATAACATGCAACCATTTCGATAATTAATCTTCGATCATATTTAAAGAAAGAAATGTGGGGGGGAAAAATGCCAAACAATCTCTGGTTCTATATGAGATGATCTGATAAATGATTCCTCCTCATATATCATTGTAAATTGATATCTTTGCGTTTTGGACCTTTAGCTGACATTTGAAGACGTCACCTTGGGCCCTGCGTAGTAGCGTAGTTATTTTATTTATTTCTTTTCTTTTTTTAATCGCAATTTTTTGACACTTCAAAGACAAATTGATCAATCAAAAAAAAATGTTTGGCAGATTAATTGATAGAGGAAATAATTAGGAGTTGCAACGTCAAACTTTAACAGCAGCGGTGAGCAATATGACAATATGTAGTGTGGGATGATAAAAAATGTGTCAGCTGTTGTGACTTTTGTTTAGATTTAAAGGATTTCTGCTTCAGTGTGATGAAGCGTGTTGATTTTATATGCATTTAATTCACTTGATTAAAACGAAAACAGACAAATATACTGCTACACTACAATATATATCCACATCATTATGCAAAATGATATATAGGATACTGTGATGGGTAAGATTTTCTCTACACTGCTCATACTGAAATAGTCAAGTCTCTAAACCTAAATCAAGAAAACAAAAAGGGTAAAGCTTTTTCCAAAATACGTAAGTTAAAAGAGTGAAGGGAATTTCAAAATCCTCCTGTATAGTATAAGCTCCCTATTCATTCCATCCTGCTGTGTATTATTTTATTTTACTTTGTGGACTTAGAAATACATCTTTTAATTTAATTTTATTTTGTCCGAGTACAACCACAATAATCTAAAAACTAATTTTTTGGTCAAATTTTTTCCTTTTTAGACGTCACATCACAATAAAAAATAATTCTGACTATGGCATTGGAAGGCAGGTGTAAAGCAACTTAGAAATGCAACAAAAGCAGGGCAGAAGTTGTCAAAAAGGGCCTGTCCCCCCCCCACCATGCACGGCAGAGAGATCGCATCTGTCACCGCACACGCAAACGGCACACACACATTTATCCTCAGCTCTTCACACTGAACAAAAACACCAAAATGTATACATCAATACAGCCATATATTTTGTTTGCTCTGACAGCTTTGCCACAGTTACTCTTCCCTATGCAAATGAGCCAACTCTCTCCCACTCCCAATCGTGGTGAAGTGATATGAGCCGCTGAATATAAATGATTGGGAATGATTGATAGACCCTCCCACTCGCCGCCCTCCACAGACAGATAGAAATTCAGACAGACATATGCATCTCTCTCGATCCTTCCTTGCATTTCTCTCCGTCTCTCTCACTCTCTCCCTCTCTCTCTCTCTGTCTGTCTCACCCCCTCACTTGCTAATCCACTCAGTCACACAGTTATACACATAAAAACAAGCTAATTGTCAACAAGTTACTAAGCATTAACAGTGCTTAAAATCAGCACTGTGAGCCAGTCAATATTAAAACTCACATACTTAACATCAACCTCGGTTTAGGTTTCAACAAGACCGTAATTAGTACATTGTTAAAATATTTTCCCCGTCCTAATTTATGAGAGAAGGTGCCAGAAAGAAGAAAGATAAGTTGAACGTCAACTCTGTGGACTACAGGATATGACCAGTATACATGAATAAATCAACTCAATGGACCATG
>CALSCE010009814.1:3391866-3413802 GCA_943593645.1 Bovichtus variegatus
TGTGTGCGTGCGTGCTATAGGCTCCTCAAACTACCCCGAGCCCCCTGCGTCTCTATAATAACTCCATGAAATCAAACACACAACTCCTTATTCCCAGGTGATGCACAGTAGCCAGTGGCACATCAAAAAAGAAAAGAAAGAATCAATAATGACCAAAGCAGGAAATGCTCGGACCAAAGGCCAAGCAGGGTATGAAACGCATGGAGAAACCTCATGGAAACGCATGTCTACTGCTGGTCACTCAACATGCAGCACATACGGACCAAATACTCAGTAAAAATGAGTAATGGGCAAATTTAACACATCAAACACAGCATGATAGAAAGAGGAGGGTCAGTATTTTTGACGGTATTGAAAATGCTACGGTCAGGACTTCTAAATACCCCTGGTATATTGTAATAATGCCCCAAGCATAGTTATTATTGGTATGAATTACATGATGAATAGGCATGAAGTGTGCATGATGTATGTGCAGATCACTTCATTGTCTCACTTTAGAATTAGTCTAAACACACATGCTTGTTTCTCAATACTCTTCCGTTTATTACCGTACATAATAGAGTTGTGTACGGGTTTATGGCTCAGAATCGCAGTTGCAGGTTTGAGATAAACTTGGCTAGAAGTTAAAGTTAAAGTTAAAATAAACATTAAGGTAGTTTCTTCTGTTCATGATTCTGTATGTTGGATGTTTATGTTGACTAGGTAGCAATGGTGTTCACTTGTTCAATCAAACAATACAACCCTCCCTCCACCCTTAATGTCGAAGCATACTGTCACAATCTGTCATTGCATCAGCTGTAGTACGAGCCGAGCTCCCATCACCGGAGCCCATGAGGGATGAGTGACAGCAGTCTGACAGAAAGTAACTCAATGATGTCCGAACCAGTGATTGACAATCTACAGCTTACTAGCATTAGATAAAATGTGCTTAATGAGTTGAACAGTAGCCAATGGAAATTAAACCTTTTTTTTTTTTTTTTAAAGAGTAATTTCACTGCGCTCTGTTTAAAAAGTTTCAATTCTGTTTTACCTCCGACTACACCAGTGATGTCATAGGATCCTGGAGTACACGTGTGCATTCCTGCAGCAAGGTGAGAAGTTAAACCACTGGAAGTCAGCAAAAAGAAAAAAAAAAAAAAAAAAAAAAAAAAAAGATTTTCAGCCACCCATTAAATGCTACTAAATTTTCTGGACATAAATGCATTTTCAGTACTGCACCATCATTAAAGTTCTAATAGCAGCGATGAAGAAGGCAATCACAAGGAAATGGTGCAAAGCGGACCGCCCTACTATAAGACGCTGGCTGGATATTGTTGATGATATAAATGATATGTAATGACTCGCACATGTTCTGAGGATCCAACCACTGTATCTGCGTTTCCTAAAAAAAATAAAATGGGGAAAAAAAGGACTGGCTATGAAAACCAATCCAGACAATACTAGAAGGTTTATCCTCTCTATATAAAGAATAAATTGTACCAAAATGTTTTATAACTCACCGACACAAATGTCTAATTGGAAAGCAATAAGTAAGTTTAAAGAAATTAATACTTTTTTGGAAAATAAATACCTTAAATCAATATTTCAATGCAAAAGCTGAGGATGCCATCATTATTTAAGTGTGAATCTTATAAAAAGATAATTATATAAATATGTTAGTCTAAAGATTTACTATACCCTCCAAAGTTCGACCTCATATGAGTCCACTTGATTACCGCAGCAACTGTGATATGAAAAACAAACCATCTCTGAGAGCTGAGGTGTACTTATTATAGAAATTGTGTGAAGGAAAGTGCTCCCAGATAAATGAGCAGAAATAAGTAATATAAGACAATATTACTAATTTGACAAGTTTTATGTGCCTCTTTGGTATGCAAAATATGTACTATATTTAAAAAAGGAAAAAAAACAAAACACTCCAGTTCAGTGCATATCCAAGAAGGACTTATACTTTATGCAAGGCAGAAGTGAAGCTCAGTATCAAAGTGGAGCCTTAGTCTTAGCTGTTGATTGTCTAAGAGCATAATTAATACAGCAACTAATCCAACATGCCATCTAGCCAACCCAGAAATGTCCAATCACATTTACTGCTTCAGCTGGGGTTTGAAGCCGCTCAAAGCCTGAGTCCACAGCTGAGGAGCTTTGAGACCATTGAGTGAAGCACTAATCATGACACCATTAACTAGGAAAACACTGGGAATTAGTCAGATGAGGAAAAGTTGTGCCTTTTCCACAGAGCTTTTGTTTAGTTAATTCCCTGTTGACAGCCAAGTGCTCCACTTGCCTGGAGAAAACTTCCTTGAGAGGGAAAGATTACTTTCTATCCCTAATTAAGGCAGCTTATTTGCATAGCTCACCAAGTCATAATATATGCTAATGTGCATTTACATTGGAGAGCGCTGCGTAGGCAGTTAATGTGGCCTAAATATGTCCATAAATATTATTTTCTAATGTTATTTTAAGCCTTATTGTGCATCTTTTACATATTTCTTATGTTTACTATTCCTCCTCATGTTGTTGTAAGTGTCTTAGGTCTTGCTCAATTACACTGAAGTATAGATTACTTACAGCAAGTCAAATGACATCTGCAATCAGAACATAATTCAAAACATGGCTGAAATCATTGATGTTTTAGGTCTGTGGTGGATGTGGTTGGGGTAAAATGTAAATGCTGTTGAGTGCTTGAGATGAGGACAAGATAGTCAGGCCAATGCTATTGTGCATGTGTGTGTGTCTGTGTGTGCGATTGTGCGTGTGTGTTTACTTTGCCAGCAGAACATCCTGCAGACCAATCAACCACGAGGGAGGAACGTTTCAAATGATGCCATGAAAAGAGAGGAAGAATATCACAACTGTGTTTTCAGTGCATCTTTCATAGACTGCCAAAGGGAATGAACAAAATACGAATGCTTAACGAGTGCAGCAATCGAGTAGAGAAGCCTGCCTCCTGTTAGCAGGTATGTGCAGTTGTCGTAGGAAAAAACATTCAATCTCTGCCAACTGAAAAGTAGAAAAATCAAGCTTTTTATTAGTGGAAATTAGGGATGTTACGAGAACTGGTACTTCAGTACCAAGTTGATGCCGTTTTTTTACAGTACCATAGGTACCATCAGGGCTTGAGACTAACAAGGTCCCGTCGTTCCGGGGACGATAGAAAATGTGTTTGGGACGCAGTAAACTCGCTATTATTAGCAGTTAGCAGCCAGTGAATGGAAGTTCCATAGAGTTGCATTACTGTGCATTCAAGCTCTATTAAAAAAAAAAAAAGTGTATTGGGTGAAGGTAAATTATAACATTATCATGATGTGTTCAAATGTAGTCTTGTAAAATGTAGTTTTTGGCGAGAAACTTGAACAAATTTCACAGCAATATAAAATAGATATTAGAGAGGCTAATATGTTTACGTTGATATGATAGGTTACATATGGATATGTTTAACTTCCTAACAAAAGCCTGTATGGTAATAAATGAGTGTATGTACATGGGATGTATTGTTTGGCATCCAGAATAGTGGCATTTCACTGGTATTAGTATTGACTAATACATTTGTGGTACCATAACATCGCTGATAGAAATTACTGTTATTATCTTACACATTTAAGATGAATGAATGCTACTAGATTTCCAATAAACTTCTATGTAAATGTCTTCCCTCTAAAAAGCAGACCTAGTCCAAAGGGGACCTGAGGACAGTCAGACAGCAGGATCTGAACAGACTCGAGGACAGTCAGACCCAATTGAAAATCCCGTCAACCTTGTAGATCCAAATAGATAGAGAAGATCAACACTGGCAACAGCACAATACACCATCAATTAACGAGCAGTCACGGTCGAAAAGAATACTCATTCAGTAGTCATCTTACGTGCACTCTTGCATCTTGCATGCGAAACCTTATCCAACCTCAGACATTAGTGTCATTTGGACCAGACATTAGGTCTGGATTCATTAGGACCAAGAGGAGGAAGACCTCTACTACTTCTAAGTACCCACATCAAGTAATAAATAAAATACTTCCAACATATTCTTCCAAACATGTAGCTAATCTTGTTTCTGTCCTGAATGGTACTGCAGCTTATAGTGTGCGACAATCCTTGTGTTCACACGTTTTGTAGAGGTTTAAGGCTTCGGAATAAATCCATCCAAATACAATTTCAAAATGTGGTCTTTGACAGTTCTTCTTATACAAGCAATATCCTACTAGCTCAAAAACACATTGGGGTGCACAGGTGGGGCATGGGTAAAGTTCCCCCGCTCACCACCACAGCATCTTTAGTTCCCAGCATCAGTACAACCAACACTTTCAACAAACACATTACACAGTTAACACATGGCCGTCTACAACCTTCCAGCGCAGTCGAGTTAGCAGTGATAAGGACTCCAATGCAAAGTACATTGGGCAACCAAATTGGTAGAACAAGGAGGAAAATACATAAAAAAATAGATTAAATTTTAAAAGAAAAATGGAGAGGACAGAATTGTGGGTTGTTTATACTAATTGACTCATCCTATTCATTCCTATGTCTCGATTCTGGCTGAAGTGAAGTGGATGCTCTCTCTCTGGTCATTTGCAAACCTCACTTATCTTTCCATGAGTGATTTCATTTGGCTTTGAGTGGTTTTGAGAGGAGAATAACACCAGATGAGGCCAACTTAAAAACCAGGCATCTCAGAATTTCCTGTCGTCCTTATGGATATTAAGTGTAGTGATCTCAAATGAGCAAGGCTCTCATCAGCTATTGCAAATGGTAAAAAGCTGGGGCATTCTGCTTTTACACAAAGAAAGAGAAAAAGAGAGACAGAGATGGGGAGAGCAGCAAATGCGGTACATGAAAACAATAAGCACTTTCCTCTCAATCTGAGGTAGTGTTAGAGAGGTTTTCTGGTAATTGGCTTTGCCTAAAAGATGGGGACATTGAAGAATGCAGCAAAGATGATGGAGAAAGAAGAACAGGCCTTCATTTTAGAGACTATGGGGACAGCAGCACTAGAAAAACAGCCTACTGTCTTCTCCTCAAGTGCGCTCTCGTTTGATTACCCCTCCTGCCCTCCCCTCCACTTCTCTTCCTGCCTACGAGCAGCGATTTGTGTGCGTTCCAGTAGCATTTTGGATTCAACACCAAGAAGTCTGAGCCACTGAGGGCAATGTGCATGCATCTCTGTGTGCGCATGTCCATTCCTACAACTAAGAGCATATGCGTGCACTCGTGCCTACGAATGCCAACACAGAAGCGTGAACCCACGGCTACAAACTTTTTTGTTTTCACCCATGTGGCCGAGTTGGAGACCATATTCCATCTTCAAAACACACGGCAGCACCATCGAATGAGTCACCCCTTTCATCTGCTTCCATTGCTCTCGGTTCCTCCAGCTTCCACGCCTTGCCTAATGGATTTTCAAATGAAGGTACACGATTTCTTTCAAGACTTGACAGGCATTTTCCTTTGTGTTTAGAGATGGGGATCAGGCACTGAGTGGTTTGCTAGCGATGGTGTTGTTGAAAGATTCTGCATACAGAGTAGAAACATTTTCCCTAAACTAGTTTCAAAAAGGTAAAATGCGAGACTTTGTGCACATTTTCACATCTGGGCAAACAAAGGTAATAAAAGCGAATCTGAAATACGCCTCTCTTTCTCTGATGTGTATGTTTTGGGCTGTATTCTTATATCGAACAGAAGACTACATATAAAAGGTGTGTCTGACAGAACTGGACGATGATTGTTCAGGATCAGTTCTGAGGGGTCAGCTCAAACTTTATTTTCTCAAAATGTGAATAAAATGCTAAAAACACTGGAAAAACATGAAACACATTACTGATGGGTAAAAAATGTGAGTTCCACAACGTGGGCTTAAAAGCTCCTTAATGGCTTTTAAGCAACATCTGCTGTAAGTTTAGAAAAAAGAAAAAAAAAAAGGATTTAAAGTGCATAAATAATGAGATGTTAAGTTGCTATAAAATAATAATTTTGCTTTTTTTTTTTTTTTTTTTTACAGTTCCCCGCATTTTGACTGCCTACTCAATCAAAACTCATTCTATTATGCTCAAAATCACTCAAAGAAAACCACGTGTGCGGTCATTTTGCTGATTTCTTTCTTCCAGAGAGACTACTGTGGAGTAGACTGTAGAATATGTGCAGATACAACTGACTGTAAATGTATAGCATAAAGCCATTATGGTCAGCATCACATAAGTGACAAGCTGACTTGCAGTGCCAAATCCATGTTTTAACCTGGATGTAATTGACTGTGATTTCCAACTGCCCTCTCTGAGCTAGAATGGCAATGTCTCCTAATTAACTAGAGAGCACTGACAGCCCTGTGCCACCTCCATTTGGTCCCCACTTGAAACGAGTGCCATGTCCTGAGGGTTCCTGTCAGACCTAGTGCTCTGTGAATGGTATGACATGTCCCTTCATGTCTCCATTCATCTCTCTCTCTCTCTCTCTCTCTCCCTCTCTCCCTCCCTCTCCCTGACAACTATTTTCTTCTAATCATGCTCAGGAAGAAAACGTAAGTGTGTTTGGCTGGAAGGAAGAAACAGACTGCGTCTACTGTACGTGTGTGTATGTGTGTGTGTGTGATGAGAGAAGGAGAGAGAGCAAGCGAGAGAGAGAGAGAGAGATGTTCATAAGTCTATCGTCTTATCTGTGTCTCTGTACACTGTGCTTCATTATCTGCCTGGCCCGAAGAGTGATGTCTTCCTAAACCAGCACCAGAGCCTGCAGGCTGCCACCACCACGTCACACTTATCGCAGAACACACATCCGCTACATCCTTTAACACACACACACACACAAAAGGGAGAAATTATATATATATACATATACACACACACACACCTATATACATATACACACACACACACCTATATACATATATACACACACACACACACACATTCGGACTACTAAAAAGGACAAAAGGCAACGAGCAGTCGCCCTAATACAAGGCTTGTGAGGGAGATAGAAAAAAGAAATATGAAGAAAATGTACAGTGGAGCAGCAATCTAGCAGATAGGAGCATGTCACTAATGAAACAGCTAGATTGGTAAAACCCCATTAATTGTGCTGAGGGCGATGAGGTTTAATTGAGAACAAGGCCCAGGTCACTCAGAGAAAGGCTGTTCAACATTTTTATGAAGCTGGAGGGGGAAAGAGATTACAGTGAGATAGACAATGGTCTTCTGGCTCATTTAAAGGGCAAGTCCAACCTTACACGGTATTGACGCAGCTCGACAGTTGGATTAATACCTTTAAAGCTTTCAAAGCCTTTTAAATTCCTAATTCTGTGCCAGTTTAATAAATTCCACTTTGAGAATAAAAGTGAGCCAGTGGCAATGATAAGCTGGCTACACTGTGTTGCACCTTGTGGGATCTACTGCTGGGAGAAGTGGGAGGACTATACACTATATTTAAGATTTCAAAACTAGACACGATCCAAAATGTGGTCAACCCGAACATGCCCAAAGAGAGAGAGAGACCCCCGACACTGGCAGCAGCATTTATGCACCACCAATTAGCTTAATGAGCAGCCACAGTCAGAAAGTAGCAATACATGTCACTGTACCGTGCCCTTCACAATTCACACTCTCCATCGTGTGTCAGAAAACAGACTACGACCAGGCTCCGGTGACAGTCGCGCCTCCAACAGTGGACCCCAGAAGTATGCAATAATAATAATAATGAAATGAAAAGTTCTCTCAACAGATTTATGAAACATGAAAACATTTTACACACAGTCTGCGCAGATATATCCTTTAATATTGCCATCATCTCTTCAAGTCTTCAAGTTCATTTCTCGAGACTGAACCGCAGCATTCAATGGGCTTCTGGGCTCATTGTAATTCATTTATTGATTAAGTTGACTGAAATGAATGTCGATCAATAATCATTTCAGGCTGCGATATTGATTTTAAGCAGTTATATGTAGTGTAGTAAAAACTGGGGCATTTCTTTAGAAAACTGCCAAGGATGCTGTCACCCACTGTGAGCGGAGCAGCTTCAGTTTGTCTTGATGATGTGCTGACAAAGCGTCATCTCATCTTTTAAGCCCTGAGAGGCGCGTGTGTGTTAAGACTGACCCGTATGAATAGCAAGTGAATTTAATTTTATGAAACAATTTTCTTTGAAAGAGAGCGCTGTGCTTTCACTGAAAACTACTCTACGGCAGTTAATACGGCCAAGGGTGAACTTCCTACAGAGTTTGAGTTTTCTGTAAACTTAACAGAGCAGGAGCTTGATTTATTCAACGTCTCTGTTCTGGAATGCAATGCCACCAATGACATTCCCCAGATATCCCATTTCTGTGCAGCAACTTTGCAATGATCAAATAATAACCCCTTTGCATTTTTCCAAGTTTTCCTGAAGGAGCCAAGGTGATTATGAAAGAAAGCACGAGTTCTATAGTTCCTTTGTGTGGTTAAAAGGGCAAAAACTACGATATAGAGCTAACATGGATACAAATGTTGGGCTTGACTGGGTTGACAAACACCTAATGTATGAATTCTTAAATTGATTCCTCATCTGATACTAAACATAGTAACATAAACACACTGTGTCTAAAGTTTTGGCCTCTTTTTTCTTGTCACCGCTCCTTTCACTACTTTCTTTTAAATAAAAGCCAGTGCACCACTTTTAAGTTTAGACGTGTTTGAATTCAACGTGGACAACCTATAATTCTCACCACTTTTGTGACACATAGTAAACTGACGTTGGAACTTAAATTTAGCGGAAAGACTTTTGTCCTTTTCTGACAACTGACTCTTGAAGTCCCCTCAATTACCCTTCACTAAACCTGGATTTACAGAAAGACATTTGTCACAAAACTGCAAAAACATCCCTCTAGAGCAGAAGTATTTAGTGTGTTTTGCTAAATCTCTGTGCCACACTGCAGGATCTGTCGAGTAGTTTGAGGTGCATCACAATCAGCCTAATTGGACAGGTGTTTGCGAGCCATTATGATACTAAACCGTTGTGTCAGTAGAAGGGCCCCAAAACAGCACGATACCCCAAAAAACCTGCTGAAGGATTAGCTCCGTGGTTAAGATGGGAGAGAAGGCTTTTACGTGTCAGGGTTGAAAGAAATTAAGATGGGGGAGAGAGAAACACAGAGAGAAAGCGAGGGAGAGAGATTAAAGATGAGCAGCACTCTCAGTGTGTGGTAAGCCACAGTCAGCTCTTGTCAGCCACCCCTGGTGGGAGTATGTACCCCACACAGAGAAACAGAGACAGACATTAACACTCCACTCAACCTCAAATGACTCATTTACCTAAAGAAATAAATATATATACATATATATATATATGTATATATATGTATATGTATACAGAAAACAGCTGACACTGCATTATCACTCCATTTTGCATGTGTAGCCAATCAAGGTATGTGACGCAAAATAGGTCTTTGAACCCAACTGTGCATTTGAAGCGAAGAAATTATTGAAATCGATTAATGTGTGGATTATTTGCTCAATTAGTTGTTTTATCTGGTCAGTTAAAAAGAAAAAAAAAAAAAAAAAAGGTGATGTCTTCAAGTTGCAAAGACACCCGATTTAAATTGACATCGGCTAAAACAGACAAAAGCAACAAATCCCAAGATTTGAGAAACTGGAACCACAGAACGTTTGGCGCTTTCGCTTAATACATAACTTAAACTAATGTCTTCACTACTACTTGACCGTGGTGCACAACAGATCATTTAAGGTTCCATCATCCAGTACAAACTTTTTAATAATCAACAGAATGATGTATTTAGAAACAATGCCTCCAGATGTATTACTTAAAATACAAGTATAGACAGGAGTCAACCTTGAGAGGCGAAGGGTCAAACTGGAAGATAGAAGTTCCCTCCGAGGGGTTATAAACTGATCAGTAAGACACTTATCTAAAGAGACACACACACACACACAATAACACATATCTCCATTTATTATTGGATGAGGCACACAAGCCTGGAGTGAGACACTCAATGAATAGATCCTTATTGATTTCACTGTAGGGCCAATTCAGCCTCTCAACAACTCACACATGCCACATCTCTGCTACAAGCAACTATTCCCTACCACACACACACACACGCACACACACGCGCACACGCCCACACCCCACCACTCCAAGCTCTCCTAAATGACCTCATGAAGTAGGGTGAGGCTCTTCACACATCTAGCAACAGTGGTGGAAACAGGGCAAAATAACCCCTCATTGATCGGTTGGCGGCACCCAAAGGTTAACAAGGCAGCGTTCTCAGCAGGCTGAATGGCCCGAATGAGGTCCTGTTGGCAACCGATGAGCTAGTGAGAAACTCTCAGTACTTGAATGAGATGAGCTAATAGCTGGTGAGCAATTTCAAGCATTGGAGAGAGAGAGAGAGAGAGAGAGAGAGAGAGAGAGAGAGAGAGACTGAGTCTTTTTTTTCCTCTTTCCATTTTGTCCAACTCATGTGTCTAGTTTGTTTGTTAAATTGCTCAGAGCTTTTGCCTTTGTTGAGTTCTACTCAGCCGCGTGATCTTTTGTAATCCGATGCATTTCCCTATTAATTGGACGGGTTTTTATTCAGTTATTGATCAGATAATATATACAGCCTTACATGCTCTTTTCCTGCTCGTGTCCTGTTCCGGACTTACACTAACGCTGCCTTACTTTAACCATTGGCTTATTGTCAGCGTGACATTTAACGTTATCCTAACCATAACCGTAATTTACTGAATGTTGAAATCTGCCCCGTGTTAGTATCCCTCTGCCCCCCAGAATCCACAGTCTCTGTGACTACATATTACTGTCAAACCTTCTTTATATGCGACTTTGTCTGTAGTTATCGGAGGATAATTTAGCCTTGTTTTTATGAGTAATAACCTCAAATAGGATTGAATAGATAACAAAGTGTACAACCTCCTAAAATCACCATAATAGTCAAACCAAAGATGCGGAAAAAGAGCAAATAATATTAGTTGCAGGAGAGTTTACAAAGTGAGTAACACTATTTGGCTCATGTTTTGAGTATGAGTGATGCTGGAAATTATCTAGAAAATCACAGTAATGATGTGTTTGGGTCTTGGCAGAGTACGGGTGTTGCCATCATATCATTTTCTACATGGATTGCATCACCGCTTTGCTATTTTGCTTGGAAATCAACTCCAGTTGATTTTGTTATATTATATGTCAATTACGTTTTACACATAAATCAAATGGAAGACATCTCTGATGGTTGCCAAACATTTATCATGGATAATTAAACTGAGCTAACGTGTACTATTTGAATCAAAATACAGCATGTTAAATTATTGGTGCTTCTGTCAATGGAACCTCTAACCATGTCCTAAATGCTCTCAAGTATCTAGCAAAAAAGAACAATGTCATTTGTAGTGAATACCAAAAGGGGCTTTACGTGACTTCCCCGACTTTGTGAGAGAAAAAATATATATATATATATATATATATAGATTCTGATTCAAGCTGATTACAGCTCCATCAGCTCATGATTTTCTGCATTTTTAGTGAAGGTAGGTGTATATTTGCCATAGTTTCCAAATTTAGTAATGTGTAATCACGCGCCCTGAAAGCTGCTTTTGTTCAGGTTTTGGCAGAACATTTTACATCTAATTCGCCATTTTTTTCATGGATTTAAATTTCATGGATTTCCAGGACGTATTCATTTCTTTGTGTGCGTGTGTGGGAACATGCGAGGGCATCTGTGCATTGTGTGTGTTTGCATGTATCTGTGTCACTAGGGTAATTAGGAATAGGAGGAAGGGAGAGATCAAAGCGGGCACTTTACACTCTCCGTTTCATTTCTGATGCGAGTGTGTGTGTCAGCGTGTGAGTGTGTGTGTGTGTGTGTGTGTGAGCGTGTGAGTGTGCTCGTGTGATGATCTCCTCCAAGCTTTGATGCAGTAAGCTCCGCCGGTTAATGTACTACGGATAAAAATACTACACCATGTAATCTGGCATTTATCCCTCGAGAGCAGAAGCCCAAAATGTGACACATGTCAAGAGGAAGGAGGTAGGGAAAGGGGAGAAAAAGGAAAAAGCGGGGGGGGAGAAGAGGAGGAGTAAGGGAGGTAAGAGACCAAGAGACTGTGTTTCTTCTTCTACAGAGATTCTTAACTACGCAGAACATTTTCCATAAATAATTAGAATTAATTCAGCACAGTAAAATACAAAGCTAAGACAGATACCCAGTTCCTCAGAGATGCATTGCAAGTTTGCTTGTAGAGTCTGCAGAGTTATTGCAACACATCATAGGCGGCAAAGAATATTTAGTGATATGTACTTTCTTTTTCTTTTTTCACATTTTATATCTCCATGTTAATTGTGGTTTTATATGCATGGACAACTGTGGACCGAGTAAGGTGTGGCATTCGTTTTGCACACACTTCAAAAACAGTGCTGAAAACAGGTCCTTAACATATTTGTGAATAACATTTTTTGAAGTTTCATGAGACTGTGAAAATAAGGCAATAAACTTGCATTTTAAAAAGACATTACTGTCACAGTCTTATTAAAAGGTGCTTGCATTTGGAAACACAAAGATATTTAAATTCCATCTTCTGCTTCCCTATTCTCCATGTTTTCCTATCAAAATGTGCACATTAAAACACATTTGCAAGCAACAACAACACCAATTGCCCCCACTGGCCTGTGTCTACCTTGAGTGATGATGGATGCTGCTTGCACCATTTTGGGTCTCATTGCCGCCTTATAAAAACGATTTCTGCACGTGCGAAGCAGAACAACGAAGTGTAAAACCATCATGAGGACAAACTGTTGTACATACTGTCCGTGTAGTGTCGAGACCATATCCTACAGCTGTCCGTGTCATAAGAAATGTGACCGGTAGATAGATTACAGTCTAAGCTTTACAATGATATATGACTGCATGGTATGCTGTGTAGGTTACCCACGCTTTTATATTTTCATGTGTAAAATGGCAACAATGAAAAAACATGGAAATATTGTAATGATGGAGTGAGAGCATATAGAAAGCTACCAATGCTCTCATGCATTTTCCAACACTCGGGAGAAACTCGCGGAGAAACTTTTTTTTTTTTTCTTTCTTTTATTTCTTTCTTTTATTTTTTTTTTTTACAGTCGTACCAAAACAAAACAACGCATTTAACCGTTTATTTATTTCACATTAAATCTGGCTCTGTTAAATGTCCAAGTACAATGACAGAATGGAAGGCAGCCTTTATGAACTAATTACTTCCACCTCTTTCTGATTTAAGTCAACGTGCTTTGAAAATGGCCTATCAAACAAAGTAATCATGACATAAAACTAGACAAATTAGTTCTGCTTTTACCAAAAGGGAAAGTTCATGCCGGTGAACTATTTCAAGGAATAATATGTCTACACTTATTTTCTTTCTTGAATTAGATGATGAGCTAATTATGAAGTTATCACCAGCATTACCTAACTTAGCACGAAGACTGGAAAATGGGAAATAGAGAACCTGACCAGATGAGTTGATGCAGTGTTTGTAATTTCACCTGAAATGACATTTTAGAAAACAAGCTGAGGTATTCCAATTCAGAATCATTAATTCACCGTATTTATTTATTTCACTCGTATATTCTGTCTTTGCATTCAAGGAAACTTTCATCGAATCCGAGAAAAAAACATCTCGGCAATGTTATTTGTACATATCGGCCTAAAGTCAACAGCAACCATTACATCAAATTCAAAGTGAATGACAGTGTTGCTGAATAGATATTCTCATTCAGCGGGGGGGGAGAATTGGGCGGATCATGTTTTAAATGGTGGCAGGCGAATAAATGAGCATGGAAGGAAGTCTACCTCCCTGAGATAGAACGGACCTGCGCTAATGAAGAGAGAAATGAGGGAGCGAGTGTGTGAGTGAGCGAGACAGCTAGTGTGTGGGTGTTTGAGGAAGCAAGTGTGTGACTGAGCGAACAAGTGAGGGAGAGTGAGCCTCTACAGAGCTACCTATCAGGGAGGGGAGAAGAAGATAGTTAGGCGTGAAGACCATACGTCAGTGGGCCCTAATTGAGCTCTTCTCCTTCCTTCTCCACTTGCTACTGACACATCGCCCCAGGGCCTATTGGGAGAACGTCAGCTTCACGTCGCGATGGATGATAAGGGGAGCAGAGGATGGCGCTTGTCGTTTCTCCTTCCGTGGGTTCTCGCCCCCCCAGCCCTGTGACTTCAGGCTGATGTTCCTCCAACTTTTGAAGAACTGAATTTGCCAACTCAGCCTTCTCTTAAACACTGCAAATGGTTGTGGCCTGAAGGCTGGAGTGGCAGAGTTGCGACCACAAAACTGCTCCGTCAAACACCTGGACGGGCCATAAAAAGGCTGTGCAAGCGAGTGGAGGAATGCTCCTCTTGAGCAAGGCACTTAACCTGAAATGCAAGTAGATAAAGACAATCCTGAGGTGTGTGTCTGATCCAAATGTGTACGCCGCGTAGCTGAGGGACCTTAACCTGTGACACATGATATTCAAAACATAAACTGGACGTGTACCTCTTTCCCCTTCTAATAACAGATGCCATGTTCCCAGTTGGGGTATGTGTCTTATCCTTCTTGTGTTTCAAGTGGCATTTTTTCGTGATGAGGGTTGAGGTCTAATGCTCGTGTCCAAATGGCTCTTTTATGAGCTCTTTACTGGTCGGACCACCAGTGCAGCCTTTGAGCCCGGTAATGTGGCATGAATGTCTAAGGTCACCAGAATAGACTTTATTTGTTTTTCCCCCACTCAGGGTCCTGCAGCGCTGACAACACAGGATGACAAGTCTTTAAAACTGTCCAATAAAGAAAGTAACTCTCAGTTCACATGACTGCTGAGCTGTTTCACTGTTTATAATGTGTGTATGTTGTGTTTGTAGCAGGACCACAGCGCGAGCCTTACAGACACTGGAACGTACCCAGGACCCAGGAGCGGTTGTTTTGTGCCCGTGTACAGTCATATTATTTTCTATATTACTGGAGGGTTATTTGCCCAAACTAAAATATGGTTTATTTTGACCCAGTGTTGGACACAGCAACCTCAAGTAGTATCTTAAAAATGTGGTAAATGTGTAGTTAATTGTTGTTTCTGGGTAAATAACCCAACAGTGATGTGAAAACTAGCTATTATTAACACATTTATACACTTTTTCTACACATGGGAAATAAGTGAATCCAGTATTGCAATAAGGGCTCATTTAAACAACATTAAACTCTGCTGATCGTGATCATAACTTTAGGTAATATTTAGACAGTTACCTGAAAACTTAGCTATGTGTTTCTAAACATTAAAAAAAAGACATTTAATAAGCAGCAGGGCTTCTCAAAAAAAAGAGACATTTAATTGATTTATTTGGTTATTTTCACTTCAAATACATTTTGATACATTTTGATACATTTTGATACATTTTGATACATTTTGATACATTTCTACCATTTTACGGCTGTGGAATAAAAAGCTTTGGAACCCAAATGCTGAATACATCATAAAACAGATTTTGTCAGACCATTTGAGCAATGAGAAGCAGGTGGAGTGCAGAGTAAGGTTGAGAGGTGCGCGCACACAAACACACACACACACACACACACACACACAAACTGCTGCTTTGTTCCCCCGGGTAGACCATGGAGCCGTCAAAACCACTCTGATTCTGAATTAGCTCTGATTGGCTGTCATTGCAGTGCGTCCCACACAGCTGAGACCACTCAAAACCACATACACACGCACGCACACACACACACACACACACACACACTCACTTTTATGGTCTGGGCATCATGTTTCACTAAACTGCTGAGTTCTCTATGCTGTAACTAGGGCTGTTTTAAGAGCTGTGGTTGAGTATACTGTGCATGTATGTGTCTGTGTGTGTGTGTTCACATCCGTCTACGTGACAGTAAACGCATGCATGATTTTCAGATGGGGCAGGAGTGTGTTGTCCTGTATCATGAACACTTTGGATATTCTCTGAGAACACTAGGCCAAAAACATTTTGACATACAAAAATCTACAAATCCACGTTACATATACATATTGTGAAATAATGCCTTGTTCCTTGTCCACCACAGATCTGGTATTGTTTTTCTATTTTTAGCAACTGTAAAGACCAGAGCTATTTACAATAATTTGAGTATCAAATAGATGAAGATGTGACAAAGTCCTGGTATTTGTAGCAGCCTCTGCAAGTACGTGGTACTGCGTTTTTAAGATAATGATCACACTATCCTGCACCGATTCACTAAATCCCACTCATAATGGCACTAAAGAACCACTGTTTTTACAAAAGCCTGTTTCAAACTGTATCACCACCACATAATTCATACAAAAAAAATCTGGGATCAGCTGTATAAACTCAACAGAGAGTAAAGGAAAACACTCGTTTTAACATTTGACTCATCTATTTATTAAGAGATTGTACAGATTCTCCCTTAAATGTCACTCTGGCATCACAAGCATGCATGCTAAGTAAAATGCGCGGCCAAAAACAGCAGACCCGCCCGTCCACCTCCAAGGGGATGCCACAGTGCCAGCAAAGATTTGTGTGGCTAAACCAGCAGGGGTTTACCGGTCTTGCTAGCTCAGTGTAGGTTGGATGTCTATCCAACCAGCGTACTACTCCGGTTACAAATGTGTCTCGGTAAGCACCATTCTTCTTCTAAAATTCGAGTTGGTGGAAGCAGCTAAAATAAGCAAAAGAGTTGTAACAAAAAAATAAATAAAAAAAAGAATATTAAAATGTTAAAGCAAAGCTGGATTTCCAGCTAGGCCTCAGGATCAAGTTTCTCTACAAACAGCAGCACATTTATCCAAAAGTGTGCGGTTAAGAACAAGAACTGCAGAACTCTCTTAGAAAGAGACACACACATGTACTAACATGCAGAAACACACTCATTAATGCACGTGTGTGTGTGTGTGTGTGTGTGTGTGTGCCAAGTCTCTGTAATCTCAGAAAGAAACTTCCCTTCTAGGTGATACATGACTACCCTCTAGTGGTGATATACGGAACTGCAACAATGAAATCAATAGGTAAACTTGACATACATTATAAGATACTGTACATTGTCCTACAAATAACCCAATGTGTGTGTTCTCACAGGTGCTTTGGTTACTGTAGTTCCCAAAACAGCTCGCTTTGCACAAAACTTCGCCGACAGATTTTTAAAGCAATGACCTGTTTTCCACCTTACATTTACTCAAAATGTGCAATCTTTAAATTATTAAATAGTTCCTCCTCACAGTCCTTCACACATCTACCACAAACCGCTCATAAAATGTCTGAGGCTGGAAAAGTACCCGTTTATTATTATAGTTTTTGAGGAGTTGAAAAGTTCAGCTTTTATGGTTGCTTTTAGAACACTTTTAGACAGAATTATGCTTTAAGCAAACATGTAACATCTTGGTTGGCACTTCAGGCTATTTTTCAGCCCTGAGAACTCAAGTTCAGTCGAGTGCCAACATCAACATATTAACCATGTATATCACATAACTGAAGCAGTAATGAAAACAAAAAGGAATCCCCTTGGTGAACACGATGAACCACAGTAAATGGTTTGAACAGGCAAATAGGGGGACAAAGGAACATCTCCTTCAAAGTCCTGGGAAAATACAAGGGAATGTGGGAACATTTGCTTATTTTTTAACCCTTCCTCCCACAGTGTTGTTAGTTATGCTGCTTAAAGCCTTGGCTTAGAATTAGAATAAATAGAATTAGCTGCTGGATAGAATCTGCACCACGGGAATACACTGTTAGCCCCACTTAGCCTTAGAGTGATACACAGGGGCAAACTAGTCGTGTCTCTGGTGGTGAAGAAGAAAATCCACATTGTTTCTCCTGTGTTGTGTGGTCAACACCAACTAAACTAGTGAGCGCGCTCAGACGACACCTCACTTTCAGCCTACTTTCCTAACCTCACTGAATTGAACACAGCAAAGCAAAGCACTAATTTGAGTTTAAACAACTAACTTTTTCCTTGTCGACCAGGACAACATTTGCCTTTAAATGGGAGTTGGTTAAAAAAAAAAAAAAAGCAGAGATTTATTATATCTATCTAGTTATTAGCAGCGATGTAGGTTACTGTTTAAGAAACATTATGTATTGTTTGAGACAAATTGAAAGGTCTCTTAAATCAGATTTTTCTTTTTTCAGAAGCCATGGTTTGCACTGTAACCCTGTTTAAAATGACACATATGACACTAGGGGTCACAATTTGTAGGGTTATAAAAATAACCTGCTGCACGTTTGGTTTGCAGTTTTTCTCATTAGCTTGAACACATTTGTCCATTCAGATGTTACATTTTCGTAACAGTTCCCACACAGACCTAAACAGAAAGTTTGCAAAATGCTCCAACGTTCACAAAACACTCGAAACATGAAACCCAAGCAAATATTTCCATCAAACAACACAACTTGTGGTCAAATTAATATATTATTTTCATCAATATTACCACAAAAAAACAGCTATGAACCGGTTCATGTGCGCTTTGTGCCCGTGCCATTTGTTGATACTTTACATAGGTTTGGTATGTGCATATCACAGAATGAATTGTATTCTGTCCTCCAAAGAGGAATTTTACTAGAGTTAACAAACCCTGCTGCACTCTGCACATGCACCTTTTACACATTTGTGAGATGCCCTGTTGAGATTCTGGGGGTTGGTAATGCAGATCAAGTGGCTCCCAGTTTCACAAAGCATGTTTTAGTGCCACTAGGAGTCACTATTTGTGCAGTTTAAACATTACCTGAGTTCCTGAGTGTAGTGTATTATGTGCTCAGTATGTGTGGCCTGCGGTGTTCCTGGGTTTGTAGTTATAACTGAAAAAACTGAATTCCAGTTGCTGCATACTTTTTCAGTCAGTTACTTAAAGAACCAGTCGACCACTTCCTCTCACTCGTTGCTCTTCCGTTTCTTCGGATTAACCACATTCTTAAAACACTCCACATCCAACTGATTCCAAAGAGCAGTGCTTTATCTGTTGATGTTAGACTTTGTTTGGTCCCATGATTTTAACTGCGGCTGCTTTGTTTTCAGTGGGACGTTTGTGTACTGATGTCACATGAACGACTTGTATCTCCATACTGCATCTGTTGTGTTCATTTTCTCACAAAAAGCAGACAACTGCATTTTGCATATTTAATCCTAAAAATTGAATTGTATTAGAATGTAATGAGATATCATCATCGTATCTCCCGGTTCAATACTGTGAGCAGTCGCACATCTGTCACCATTTGGTCCTTTTATCCACATTGAAACTGAAATACGCTCTCCATGTCAAACCGCACCCTCCAGCTTACTCTCTGGTGCTGGATGTGTGAAAACTGCAAATATACATTTGAATGCTAATAAAGGACAGTGTGGTTTTCTATGTAACCTGGCTCGGGGCCGTGACCTTTGTTAAGCCTAACGCATCTCAAAACTACGCACCGTTAAATGAATACAATGCCAAACAGGAAACACTGTGAAAACTAAGCAAATGTTTGAATATGGAGAGTAAATGTAACACCCTTCCCCTTTGTCTACATTCAAGGCAGAGCAGTTTCCTCATTTTGATGGCACTCCCCTCACTGAACCTGCTATTGGTCTGTGTCCGCACACATAGGAACCCAACTGCAGTGGAGGATATTTATAAGTGACATTCCACAAGAGAGATTTGCTTTTGCAAGGGACCACCCTGTCGTGTTTCCTACAAGAATAGTGGCAACAGACAGAACTTCAGGGACGTCTACGCGTTTTTAAGAGGCAGTGGACAAGTTTCGGTACCTGGGACGTGTCTCAGATTTACTGTGAAGGATCTGGCTGAGGAAGTCTGTCGGGGTCGAGAGCTTTTACTGGGTTCTTTGAGGACTTGTTGAAGGCTTGTGGGTAACCTGCTGGTCTGCCAAGCGTCACACAGGACATTCACAATGTCAATCTCCCACCACTAGAGGGCCCCGTCTGACAACATCCAGGAGGAGTAACTATTGCTCTACTATTTAAAGTAGTAATACTGTATTTAAAAAAAAAAAAGAGAGACTATTTGGCCAATAATTAAGTCATTACTTTTCTTTTTTTGTTTGTTGTGTCGTATAAACGAACATTAGTCTAAATGTACTAAGGTAGATAATATACAAAATAAAGTAACTAATGTGATAGTATTGTAGTCATACACAGAGCAATACACTTTTGGTTCTGAAAAGGAGGCAAGAGGAAACAAAAAAAAAAAAAAAAAAGGAATACGGATTAATTATTAACAACAGGTGTGACCAACCTGATCAGCTGAAGTGAAGAGGTAACTCCCCTATAAATTGAAACCTGTCTGGTTGCTCTTTTTTTTGTAAAAACTTTGACTAGCAAAGAGGAATACAGGTAGCAGAGCTGCATGAGGGCTGGTGAGTGTACAGTACTTAACTTCAGGGGGAGCAAAGATGTTCAAAACACTCTTTAAAACCGTGGCATTTTTTTCTTTTTTAAGTGTGTCATGTTTTGTTGTTATGTACTACAACAAAGACAGCAGTTTTTTCACAAAGCCTTATTATGGGGAGAGAGGAACAAACAGACTTCAATGGACGACTGAAGCCCTAAATGCCAGCCAAGAAGAGACACAGAAAGCTCTGGGACCCTGCCCTGACACTCCTCCCAATATTTTGGGTGCCATCCAAGTGGACTTTAATTCTAAAAGGACTTTGCACGAGGTGAGAAGGGAAGTTGGTTCTCTTCTTCAGGAGGGAGGACGGTACAAGCCACCAGACTGCATCGCCCAGCAAAAGGTAGGTGAATGAATGGAGAGACAAATTAATAATAATTGGAACAGTTTACCATGATTTTAGATACTTGTAAGCCTCTAATGTGGGGCAGTCCTATTCTTATTAAGTTGTTATGTTTAGTGGTGTTTTTGTTTGCGTATTTATCATTACATTTTATGCATAAGACATAATATGGAACTAGGTGTCTGAAATAAAGTTATATTTTTTTACATGTTATTTACAGTTTTATTTTATTTTCTCTTTTTTTAAATAAAAAAAATAAAAATCTGAATGAGATCAAAAAGTTCAAACAGAGAGGATACATAGAGGGGACTTTATAAGTCCCATATGAACCCACTTAAAGGTGCATTGTGTTAGATATGGCCAGAAGTTTTTGGCGTTATGTCAAAGTAACGTTTTGCAGTAATATCTACTGAAATGAGCAGCTACCCCGGCCCGTCCTGTCTTGTAATACTACTTGTCCCCCCTCGAGAGGCGATAGTGAGTCACTGTTCTTTTACTAAAATAACAAAACTGATGCTCTATTTATGTTCATGCAAACTGGTATTCTGATTTAATTTGTGTAGGTGGCAATCATCATTGCTTTCCGAAATCGGCACGAGCACCTCATCCATTGGCTGCACTACCTCCATCCTATATTGATGCGACAGCAGTTGGACTACAGAGTGTATATCATCAACCAGGATGGAGAGGGAGTGTTCAACCGGGCTAAACTGATGAATGTAGGCTACGTCGAAGCGCTGAAGGAATATGATTATGATTGCTTTGTGTTCTCTGACATAGATTTGGTTCCTATAAATGACCGTAACCTCTATAGATGTTTTGAGAATCCCAGACACTTGGCCGTGGCTATGGACAAATTTAACTTCAATTTACCCTATAAAAACTTTTTTGGTGGGGTTTGTTCATTGTCTAAGAAACAATACTTAAAGATTAACGGCTTCCCGAACTCTTACTGGGGCTGGGGTGGTGAGGACGACGATATCTATAACCGAATCATTTTCCGTGAAATGTCCATTTCTCGACCTGACACAGTGACGGGAAAGTACAAGATGATCAGACATTCGAGAGACTTGCACAATGAGGCTAATCCAAGGAACCCTGGAAAACTGGGCAATACCCGTTGGACCATGAATAAAGATGGGATCAATTCCCTCAAATACTCAGTCAAGGAGACTGTGAAGGATATATTGTACACGTACATCTCTGTTGATATTGAGGCTCCGCCAAGCTGA
>CALSCE010009814.1:3413902-3469555 GCA_943593645.1 Bovichtus variegatus
GATTAAATCTTAGTTAATATTTATTTTACTGTTAGCAAACAATAAGTTGATCATTAATAATGTTTACTAATCACTAGTAACGCTATAATTTGGTTATTTTAACACATTGTTGCACACATTATAACATTTTATTTCTATATAAAGCATTTGATTACCAAATGATTTGTAAACCTTAAAGAAATCAACAGTATTGGCTAACGTCTTTTATCAGTTATGACACAATATATAATTTATAAACTAATTATTTGATATTACACAAACTAATGATAAAATAACATGAATTATAGCATTACTAATAATTAGTAAACATTATTAATTATCATTTAATTGTTTGTTATTAGTAAAAATAACTATTAACCAAAGCTTAATTAACCATCAATTAAGCAATTATATATGATGGTTATTATACAGGTTATTATATGATGATTATTATTATTATCTTTCAATGAACCTGTGATGCATTGAACTACGCTTAGTGTCAACAACAGTCGACAGTCAGCTCAAGAAGACGGAAGGACGGCGGTTTGGACATGTGGACACAAGGTCTGTGTTACATCAGAGACAAGTGTTGACAAAACGAGGCGGTGCAGCGCTATATTTCCCAATGACACAATATTTTCTAAATGTCACGCTTTTGTATTGCGACATGTGTCTTTACTGCACGATGTAATAACAACATTATATTTTTACTGTAGATGCTCACTGTGAACATGAACCACAGGGGAAGGTGTGATGAATTAAAAAACGTGGAAAATGTATCTGTGTGTCCGTGATGCGCAGGTTTTATTTTTTTTGGAAGATGGGTCTACTGCTTCCTTTTGCAAGGAAGTCGTGTCCTGCACAAGTGACGATTGTGCCTTTTGATTTATGAAATGTGATGATGTTTTAGAAAATGTCTCTAAGCAATTGGGAAGAATTGCAAAGACATTTCTGGCCACTGAGTTTCCCTGTGAACATAAATTGAGCTTGAAAGCTTAAATAGCACAAACAAACATTATCAACTGAACCACAGATCTATTTGTAGTCTTTATAGAAAACAATAGAACATTTACTGTGTGTCAATTACAGTTTAGATCTTTCCTGCGATGCATTTAGTCAGGCTGCATGGTTCATGTCAGAACACCTGCTGTAACCAAATGATCACAATTTGCAAAAGCATCCGCAGAAGAGATCAGGTGTCCCATCTGATAAAAAAGCACACTGCTCGGCCTATTTAGGTTTTTTTTTTCCAGTTACTTTCGATTTTTTAAAACAACAAAGACTTTGATCCAACTTGTTTCTAGGATTAAATACATCAAAGTCACTCGCATGAAGAAATACTCACGACCATGATGAACTGAAACGCGTTTCACTCTCTCTAGAGCAGAAATTATAATATAAATGATCATTTATGCTGTTATTTTATATTAAATGCTCTTTAATTATTAAATATGTCAAGTCAGTTTGGCGCGAGTGAGGTAAGAAAAGAAGGGAGAGACAGAGGAAGTGGCACACGGACAAAAGGGATTTCAACTCAGGGAACTTGAGATCCTAGTATCATTTTGCATTTTCACAATCCAATACACACGATGTTTGTTTGGCCTGTGGCCCACTTTTCAGTTTCAAGTGAAAAAGTTTGGGCTCAGCTGCTCTCGAGAAGGATTGTTCAATTCCTCCCCCTCAGGGTCCCAACGAGCTGGAGTGACCTGAGTACACTTTTCAAATCACACTGGTTTGTTTTACTGGTTTTTGTTTCTCCCCGCCTGCAAATTAATTTTCTGGTAAAAGGTCAAATCGGGTGGCTCGGGGGAAGGAGAAATATGACCTGTCAGGCCAGTCATGCGAAAGAGAGTGTTTTACAGCCCAGAATAAACACACTCACAAACACAACCATATGTAGTGGATCCCACCAGCATACACAAACAGTGTTGAATTCTTCAGCTTTTTTCTTTTTTAATATAATATAATATAATATATATATATATATATATATATATATTTATAAGCAATATTTTCTTTCTATTTTCCTTTTTTTCGACTAACACTCATCACCTCCAGACCTTCTGTCTATTGTTTTCAAGAATGGATGTATACGTAAACGTTAAATAATAGCGTTGATAAATAAACAAAGACACCAGCAGAAAGAGAGACAGAAATGATAGCTAACATCATGTAAACCGTTATAATTTCTGTCATCCGACATGATGTACAATGTGTTTTAATATGCATTGGATTAAATCCTAATGGGCGGCCCCTCTGAGCATGAGCCATATAACTTTGCAGCATTGTTGCTCGAGTAAACGAGAGGCACGATGCACTTTGAGTGTGGCACCATCTTATGTTAACGTTGAATTTATGACGTTAAACTGATGTTTGTAATTACATTCAAATGTCCAATAGGGGAATTCCTTTATGAAATTAGGATACATAGCAGTTGTGCGTCTCACAAAGGTTTTAGCACAAATTCAGTAAAGCGAAAATGTTAATTTAATATTAAGACCATTATCTCACTCCCCTGACCTTGTATCCTCGTCATTCACCTTGTGATTCATAACTCAATTCATATTCACGTTATTGCCGCTCACAAGGTCCCATTCAGTTTGGAACCTAATGAAACATCTCGTTTCCTGTCGCTTTATCGTTTCAACGTCAGAATTTGTCATTCACGGGTGAACTATTACACATCACATGTGCACGTTTGACTCTCCGCTTGTGTTTGTGTTTCAGCTTCACATTGTGCTGCATGCTTCCATATTCACCGTGGGCCAAACAGATCCGCCCATTCATCTGTTGATGAATTATTGACAAGTGAAATTATTACACAACGTTGCCCTGAGAGGAACCGTGGCATCAGAGTAAGATAAGTGAGGGAGGATAGAGGATGAGAGAAATGCACAGGGAGGGAAAATGGTGGCGGTGGTGGAGGGGGCTTCCCATGAGGCTGCAGAGGTGAACCTGTACAGGAGGAATTGATGCGTTTAGAGGATGTGCGCTAAATAGAACTGTTTAGAATTACATCTCAATCACTGCATTTCTCCTTTTCCTAATGCTTCTGTTGGTGGTTTATTAAAGGACGTTTGCACTCTGATGCCTTTTGTGTCTGTGACTGGATCTCAACATGTAGGTTAGTGTGTGTTTTAATGGGCATAAATGTTTTACTGCACCAGTTCAACTCCACTCCCGTCTCTCACACACTGTGTCAGCAACCCCCCAAACACTCGCCCATCCTCCTTCCTGCCCAGCCCCCTCTTTTCATTGGTTGACCTAGTGGAGTTACTATGGGAACGACTGTAGAGACGCTGCCGTGAGAAATGTGGGGTACAGCTTTTGAATGGTGCTTAGGGCTCCATCTCACACACACACGCACACACACACACACACACACACACACACACACGTTTATCAGGGCAAGGAACACCAGACCTTCCATCATTATATCATTTTTAGTCATTTCAGTATGACCTTCACTCTACTCTTTCCGCACCAGCGTTTTTATCTCTACCAGCATGTGTCATTTAATAGGTTGTTCTATAGAGGGCTTCTTTAATTTGTCTTTCTGAAAAGCTCAAATGTGTTCTTGTGGTATTTATTCTCTTTTATCTTCTGTTCAATGAATGGATATCTACTGTACAACTGTGCTGTGTCGTACACTATAAACACCGAATCCTTTGTAAACCAGGATGTAATGAGTTTAAGTCATCAGAATGCTGTCAAAGTTTCATGCAAGCTAAAATTGAATACGAGCACAAATGTTGATTCTGTTGAAATTGAAAGACATGCAGACACTTTCCAGAAAGTAGCTAGTTACAACACACTGATAATTTATTACACACATTAACTGTATGTTTAAGCACTCATACCTCTTGTGTAACTTCCTCTTTATTTCGTTTTTTATCCTTATTTTTTATTTAGTGAAGACAGACATGACAGGTGAGACTAGACAAGACATAACTTAATACATGGACATGAGAGGAGAGAGTATATGATTGAAATGTGAAGCCATGCAATGCATTTGTTGTATGTATATGTGTGTCAGGGGGGTAGGTATCTGTGCATGAGTAAAGATTCTAGGTAAGTAGCATAATAGCATAATAATAAAAAAAATAATAATAACAGTAATGACAAAAATAATAACAGAGTGGGAGTGTAACTTTTGGAAGAAGAAACAGCACATTCGTAGTCTTAAAAATGAAAAAGTTGAATTAATATGCATCAAATTCACCCCCGTTCCACTCAGTGCCCTCATGGGTTCGTCCATGTCAGCCTTTTTGTTCTGGTGTGGAAGCTGGGGGCTAACGCTAGCTAGCATTATCAAACATTAGACATACACACATTAGGCATTACTGAGTCACGTAACGACTCCTCTCTTCTCGTGTTACTATTGCTGTTCATCAAACGTTACATTTATCGGCTAGCTAAAAGCTTTATTAAAAAACACTGAAGCCAAACAAACCCTCACTCACACTCGCAATGACTCGTGCTCTCCCACTTTTTATTTGCATTTCTTGCTCAGTCCCTCCCTTGTTCTCTCTCTTCAGTGTATAAGAACGCTGTTGTTCAGCACATACTAAATCCTCCCTTATACCAGATGTGTGCACACAAACAAACAAACACGCACACACACAGACACAAACATGGCTCACAATGATGACGAGTGTCCACATCCAGCCCCCAGGCAGCGGCAGATTAGTGATGAGATCAGCTCACACACACACACACACACAAACGCACACACACACACACACACACACACACCATTCTCACTGTCAGCATCACTAGCTTTCATCTGGCTGATACGAGTGAGTGTTGTGGTCTTACGTAAGGCTTTCACATCAACCTCAGCGTGCAGAAATGAAGAGAGAGGGAGGGAGCTGGATAGAGAGGGAGGGGGGTTTGCTGCAACATTACAAAGGGGATTCGCACTGCACCAAATCCTCCTCCCACTACACATGCATGCGCACCCATACCACAACAACATATACAAGCTTTCTCTAGCAACATGTGTCTTCCTCAAACAATGAGACCCTCCCCTTCATCTATATTCAGGACTCCCAGATGCACAGGTTCCATATCATGCACCAGCTGCCTGTCTTTGTCATCATGCTGGCTGCTCTGTCCCGCGTCTCTACATATCTTTTCCCACTAGAGACCATCAGCAGACAATGGCACATCCATCCAGGCGATCAATAAAATGTATTGATAGCCTATCATTCCCAAGCCAAGCAGACCTCTCTCCAAGTGCGACGCCGCAACAAAAATGCCACACGCTGCACTTCAATAAAAGCATCTCTGTTTCTCACCCGTTCTCCCACTCAACCTACTCCGTGGGGATTCAAGCCACCAGGATGTGGGGGAGGAAAGATGGAGGAGAGGACTTGATGAGAGATGCGCTCTATCTGGTTTGGCTGTAATTATACAAGCACACAAAGCCTCTGGCGTTAAAGTGTATGGATTATTGTGTGAATGCGGACACAAAGAGTCGGAGAGCTTATCTATAAGCGCAAACAGTTTTATTCATTAAATATGAAAAGTGGAAAGATTTCACACCGTGAACAGACAGACGGTAACAAAAAGAAGGAAAACATAATGTGCTTTTCGTCACAGCAAATGACCACATAATGGCCCAGATTTGTAATCAGAAAGAAAGGAGACAAGTATCTGGGGAAATACAAAATGAACTGAGCCAGTTATGAGCCAATATGGTGGCCTCCATGGTTGACGTCATCGGGCCAGTGCAACAGATCAAGATACCCAAAGGTTCAACTTTCATTTTCCCTGCCATACTCTAAAGAAGAGGAGAAGCAACTTCTGCGGCATTTGTGTTACATCAACCGAAAAGGACGCTAAAACCCATTCAACATATGATGCAAAAGCATTACTTCTTACCCAGTTCACACTCTCTCTTTATCTTAACATGAATATCATTTGATTGGTGACAGTGTCATGAAGTTAGATTGTCGCCCATCTCAATCACCCAGATAGTTACCTTAGGTTACCGTCTTTTTCCATCTAATCACTCTTTTGTCAATCAGCACTCCAAAGAAGCGAGAATGAAAGTGATCGCACGCAAAATCAAAATGAGAAAAAGAGCACAGTGTAGGCAGAGAAAAGCTGAGCGGACATGATCTCTCTCTGCTCCCCAAATGACCTTTAGCCTGCTCTTTTTATCGGGTGAGAAACGCACTTACTGCAGACCTGAGATCATGTTACCCCATGGCCTGTTCTGCACTACACCTTCAGTAAGCTGAAATATATCTGAACCTGGAGCAGTGCTGTGGATCAATCATCATATTCTAAATGAGATGGAAAGCTATCAGCACCCTCAAGTGTCGTGTGTACCCTTGTGGTTAGGGTTAGAGAAAACTTGCATCATCTTGAATTTCTTTCCCTACAAAAACTCCTCTCTTTAACCGAAGGGTCGGGAACACTCTGCTCCCTATAACTTGTCTCCCTGAATCACTGACAAAGGCCTTTAAGGACTGCACTACACCCCCTCATTCTTAAAACAAGTGGTGCTTTGCAAGGCTCAACACGCGGTAGTTTGTCTTCATTTTTCAGAGCACGGGGGTCTTAGAAAACAGTAAACTCCACCATTTGTCTTGCCCCCACAAAAGAGGGACAAAGAGGAAAACAGACCAACACAGGAAATTATATGCTGACCAATGATCTGCAATAATGTCAAGCTACATTCACACACAGCTGCGTTCCTAGAATGAAGTTGTACAATGTCCAAGAGAGGAAGAATGAAGGACTGTGAACTGATTTAGCATTAGCCCCCGACTTCTGCTTTGTATTGTAAGCTGTGATCCAGTTAATTACCTCAAACGTTTTTTTTTCTTTATCTGAAACCCTGACATAATTTGCTTGTCTTTTTTTATTTGAGTCACAGCCTATTAAAAAAAAACAAAAATAAAAAATAACACTTGCTGGCATATTCTGGCTAAAAGCTGGCTGACAGAAAAGATGCCTCCCTGTCACCCACTCACATCAGCCTGCACAGTATGTTAGTAGAGAAGAACAGAAAGCAGAGCGTTAAGAAGCTGGTGCAGTCACAGTTTAAGATCCGAGCAGTATGACTTAGGACGGAGGAGCCTATAAAAACAGTATGAAATTAGAAATCCGGGGAAGAAAGTACTAACGAGAAACAATTGGTTGTTTGTGCATGTGTCCTTAGAGAAGAAAGTCATCCAGTGTAGCTACAAAGACAGTGCCAAAGGTTGAACAGTGTGTGTAAGGTCCTTCAGTAATAGATGATGTTCCCTGACCTTTGTGCCTTGTATGTGTGGCACTGCATGCGGAGAGGGAGAAGAAATGTTTGTGTGCATGTCTCTGTTGTGTATTGAAGCAACAGTGCAAAGGGATCCCTCCAGCTGGAGTATTGCGATAGTTTTGCAGGTTTCCATTAGTAAATCAACAGTTGTAAATCCCAGAGATTGACATACTATGGATGTACTTCGGGTGATGCCGTGGTGGTGTAAATGAGAGCGAGATATAACAGGCTGAAGCCAAACTTAGTCCATCCACAATAATAATAATAATAATAATAATAATAATAATAATAACCAGTCAAAACAGAGGAGGTCTCTCCCTCCAAAAAACACAAGATATTGTGTGGCCTTCTGCGGTGCAGGTTTGCCACATTTGTAGCTACAAAGTAGTTAAGTAATAAAACCAGATCTCAGTGTTCATTCGTGTGCGGTCAGAAGAAGACCATCTTCAAAAAGCAAAAAACACTTAGAACTGCTAAACAAAATGATGGGTTATTCCAGGCCATGGATATCGTTGAGTCTGCTCAAGACTATCAGAGGCTGTGAAATGAAGACTGGGGTATTTTTTTTTTTTACTTTGGCTCTAATATCAAAGGATTAGGAGGTAATTTGTTACAGATTAGACAAACTCATAAAAAAAAAAACTTTGATTAGGTCCGTATCAGCAAATGATGTTATGCCATGTGGAGTTCCATAACAAAAATGTAAAAGATAAAAGGTGCTCTGCTTTTTTCCCCTCTTTTTTTTTTTTTTCGCAGTGTGCAGTCATGAACTGTCAAACTTTCAGCAGGTCAGGAGTTTTTCCAGGAAGTTACAAGGCATATGTGTCTATTGCGAGACCATGGATTGTCAAGAGTCAACCTCCAAAGTTCCAGTGAGGGCTGTGAAGTGTTAACCCAGCTTTTTGGAGTCTCCTTGTGACTTTCTCAAGTGAACAAAACCACTTATTCTATTCTAGCCTGTTGTAAGCCAAAACACGTAAGGAATGAGAGCTTTTAAGATTTTAGAGGAATTTAGAGGCTGTTAACTCTACAGCTCAACATTTTCTTGGTCTGGGAAAACTTTTGGCTCTGCATAAACAGCACAGAAGTGATGTACACTCAAGTCATTAAGTTAGTAGGCGAGAAACACCCATTTCACAGGGGCTACTTCTTGTGGGAGGTTCCCCTGGTTGTGTTGCCAGGTTTGTTTCCAGAACGACGGACGGGCACCTTGGATACAGGGATTCTGGTGCGAGTCGGGGGAGGCGCCTGGGTCTTTGGTGGAGGGGATTCAGCCTCTACAACAGACGAGAGGGCTGACTGGCTTACTGAGTGGGGAGGTGGTGTTTGTCTGCTGCTTACTGGGATCTTGGATTCCCGAGGAAGGCTGGTGCTGCCTTTCATTGATTGGAAGGAGGAGGAGGAGGAGGAGGAAGGTGGTGTTGTTTGGGAGGTGGGGCTCAGTTTGTATTCAGTGGAGGGAGAGGGAGTACTGTTTAGATCGTCATCCTCCCCGTCCTCATCAGGGTCATTGTAGAGGTCATACAGGTGGTCTCCAGAGCAACTGTCGCGTGAAAGGGCCATGTTCTGGTTTCGCTGCAGCCCGCTCTCATCAGGTGTTGCAGTGGGCGTTGCTGAGGGTGTGTCCCAGTAACCCTCATCACTGAGTGGCTCTTTTTCACTAGGTGATGTGGGATGACGGCCGTGTGTGTGAGGGAGAGGGGGTTTAGCTGCCCGGCCTCCTGCTGCACCACCTACTGGAATCTTACTGAGGCCCAATGCCTTCACCTGGGGGACCTTTCTGTCTGCACTCCTGTGTGTTGAGGACAGGTGGCTGCTGGCAGGGTTGGAGGTGGCACGAGGGGGATAGGTGGAAGTGGGAGTAGTGGAGGGAGGTTGGTGTGATCGGGGCAAAGCAGGGGAGTTGTCACCTGTGGATGGGAGCATGTGCCAGAGCCCCTGCATGTCTGCATCGTCCACTCCTTCTGGACTTGCCATTTCTTCCCCTCCGCCCATGTAGGCCACCACACCACTACCGGCTGGGTGCTGCTGTGGTGGAGGCGGCGCTCGGGCCCGAGCTGGGAGGGAAGAAGGCACTGAGCTTGTGGAAACAGAAAACATAGGCTGGGTCCGATGCGAAGGTAGAGTGGGTTTGGTTGGGGAGCCACGAGACGTAGCGCTGGTGATACCAACAGCTCTTCCAACACCTGCTCCCACACTCCCCCCTCCTCCCCCACTGCTGCTGCTGCTGGTGCCGCTGCCCCCATTGCCCGCTGGCCCCTCTTCGTCTGCGTCAGCAATAATGTCACCACAGCCTGTCAGTGAATCAAAGCTCTTGAGGGATGTGACGTCAGTAAAGAGGAGAGAGCATAGGCGGTCCACTGAGGGTTCTGAGGGTGGGTCACCCGTGCTGCAGCGATCCAAAGGGGGTGTAGCGAGTGAGGGGGTGAGGCTTGAAATTGAGGCTTTGGCTATTTGGATGGGAGGGTGCAGAGGCGAGTCAGTGGGTGTGTAAGGAAAAGGGGAGTCTGGCTCACCAGATGGCCCCGGCATGGCAACACAGTGTGGGGGTGTCATGGTAACACTAGTAGTGGGAGTCTCTGGGATAGGTGATGCCTCTCTATTCCCACAATCCACTTGGTGATGATGCGGAGGCGGTTCAAGGGTTAGCGTAATATCCTTTACCTTATCAGATTCGGCAATATCCCCATCCTTCTCCGTCTTCCGTTCCACCACTTCCACCTCTCCATCGTTTGTTTTTTCCTTGCGTCTCCATCGCATGCTGCTAAAAAAGCCCTTTAGGCCCCTCCCTCTTCTGACAAGCCCTGTCCCTCCATTTTCACTCGACCTGAAACTCCCACGTCGGAGTAGAGAGAAAAAACTTAGCGATTTGCTGAGGGACCTCACCGGCCCCGCCTCCAGGATAGCAAGCCCCTCCCCTCTCTGTCCATGAGCATCGTTGTTAGAACTTGCTAGTCCATCGTGGGTTTTGCTCCTAACGAGCTCCACCGACGCCCCTGAGCCGTTTCCATTCAAAGAATTCCCATTGTCAGAGTTCCCGTTGTTCGCGCTGTTCGTAGCTCCTTTGTTCCTGAAGGAGAAGAAGCTGGCCATCCCAGATCCGGTGCGCCGCTTTCCGAAGAGTTTGAAGGCAGCTTTGTTGATCTTCCCTGTGGGCTGGGGGTCACACTGAGGGGCCACAGGAGGCTCCACACACTCTGACTGCACCTCCATTATCTAGCACTCTATCGTCTCCCTCAAGCTCTCTATCTGCCTCTCTGTCCTCTCTCACTCTGGCCACACATGCAGTCACCCTCTCTCTCTCTCTCTCTCTCTCTCTCTCTCTGTCCACCCTGCTGTCTGGTGCTCTTTCACTCCCACTCTGACTAGCTCTAACGCCTGCCTGCTGGTTTTCTCTCTTCCTACCTCCCCTCCCCTCTCTCTCTCTCTCTCTCTCTCTCTCTGTCTCTCTCAGGCACACACACACACATGCTAGGAGCTGCTCCTTACTGTAACCATGGCAACTGGGTGGGCTAAGCAGCTTTCGTCAACGTTGGCGGGGCGCCAGTGTCTGTCCTCCAAACCCTCCCCCATCCTCTTCCTCCTCTCTTCCTCTACCTTCCCTGTCACCACTGCACTGTTTGCTCTTTTCTTTTAACTACTCATCAGTTTATAAGCCATTCATCGCTTCCATCCTTGTGTGTGTGCATGTGTGTGTGTGTGTGTGTCTGTGTGTGTCTGTGCGTGTGTGTGGTAAGTAAGTAAAGATACAATCCCCCTGATTAATTATAATGGATTAGACATGAACTCAATATGTTTATGTGAGCTTTCTTAGTGGATCATGAGACAGAGCGGAATGACTAATTATAAATACTGCTCGCATACTTGCTAGGATTTGATGTTGTTTACATGTCTGTGGAACAAGAAGTTTCGCACACGAATATTATGAAGGATTTCTTAGTAGAAGTGTCATAATGTAACATCCTGAGAGGTAAGTCACGTCAAAGCACACACACACACACACACACACACACACAGCTCAGACATGCCTCCAATACAGTTTGGGCCAGACATATAGGCCATATGGCCATGAGCCCTCTTCCATATGGACACACAGGACCAGGTGTCTGAGAGCTATGACAACACCTCTAACTGTCATCCTATCATCTTAAGTGTGTGTGTGTGTGTGTGTGTGTGTCCATGTGTTTGTAACCACTCGTGCATGTAACATTACAATCTTTCTTTTAACATTAGCTATAGTGTTAGCGTCAACCAGCAGACTTTCTGTGGGCAACTGTTGTCTCACTGGAAGAAAAAGCGGTGCGTAGCCTTAACTTGTTGCCTTTCTGTTATGGTTCTTCTTATTCTCCTAAATATACACGACATAACATATATGTAAAATGTTGAAAAAATAACAAAGAAATCGATTTTAAATGGGCGCTCCTCATCTCTCCTGTCGAGCCACTGTTTTGAAGGTATCTCTTCCAAAATATATCCTCCTCGCCTGCAGGATTCACCCAGAGTTCCCTGTTTTTGTGATCCACTGTGGGTGCTCATTTTACTGCCTATTCTATCCTCCCAACCCCCCATGAATCTCCCTGATACCCCGACCCACTTACAAACCTCCTCTCCCCTCCTTCCTTCCTTCCTTCCCTCCCCTGCTCCTTTTCTCTCTCTCCTCCTCCTCCTCCTCCTCCTCCTCCTGCTCAGTTGCTTTGAGCACAGGCTCTCCTCTTCCAGCCCACTGCTATCAAACAATGTCTGCATTCATCCGCCCAAGGCAACACACACACACACACACACGCACACGCGCACACACACACAGATCCACAGACGTGCTCACACCCACACAAAACACATTTTGAGGGCTTCCCCAGAGTGAAGCGCTGAAGCATATCTGCTCTCCCCCAATAAGAACGATAATCCGTCCGCTCAGCCAACAAGTTGGTCACCCAGCCTGTCCGCCTGTCGCCCGGTGTGCAGGTTTACAGGTACATCAGATACTCAAGCAGAATGTCCTACAGCCATGCCAGCAGGTCGGCCGGCTATCGGATGGACTTGACTCTGAGCAGCAGATGGCTGGCAGTGGAGACTGAAGAGTGGGCTCAGTTATCACATCATGAGACAAAGCACTTTGCTGAGTTCTTAGGGTGGAAATGCACATCGTTATGCTGCTTGAATCATTCCAACGTCAGTAAAGCACGACTGCTTGAATGTAATACTTGTATATTCCGTAATTAAGATCACTATCACAGATCTGGCAGCCGGTTCCGGCCTTCACAATCTATTGGACAGTGCTGTTGGTGGGAAAGCAACAACCTTGTAACAAGAACTGCGTTTCACTTTTTATGGATAGTTCTAAGGAAATGCAACATGTGCTTTCTTCACAACCCAATGACCTTAGACTCGTATGCACACAAGAAGTACACACGATATTATCTTTACACACACACCCACCCCATCTGTCTAAATAGGGTTCCTGTTTCAGCCCCCTGAGTGAAGCTCAGCAATAAGTGGGACAGTTAGAGGACATTTTCTCTCTGCCTCTCTTTCTCTCTTACTGTGTTTTCCAACAATATGGCTTGTCTGAGCGGGCCTGCACAGTGTGCGTGTCCTTTGTACTTTTTCTGCATGTGACTGCTGTTTTATACTCTCCATGCTCTGTTTGCAAAGTGCCCTAGGATGCAAATATTGATGGACTTTTAAAAGTGCATGGCTGTGTCTGTGTGTGTGTGGCAGAGGGAACACGTGAAAGGAACCATTGATGGAGGGATTACGGATGTACAACATTTGAATACCAGAGAACATCTTGATATGTTGATAGAGTGTGTTAGAGTGTGTCGGCAGTTAGTTCCTTACTTAGTTACTTAATTAGTTACTTGCTTGTGCTCATATGTCATCAGAATGTTCCAGAGATGTAAATCATTTCTAGGACAAGGAAATGCTTTTGTCTAGTGGCCGTATTGTCATGGCCTAGATGTTCCCCCTACTTCCTGTCTCTGTGTAATCACCCTGCCACCCTTGTCTCGTTACCTTTCCCTCTCAGCTGTGTCTCATCTGTGTGTATATTCCTGTCTTTTTTCAGTGTTCCTTGTTGGGTCGTTTGTCTTTGACTCCCGTGTTTCCTCGCTCCAGCCTGGTTTGTGTTTTCAGTTTTTGCTTTTGCTTGTTTGTAGTTAGTTGTTTTTGTAAGCTTTTTCTTTATATAATAAAGCTCTCTTTTTGTTAACTCGCCTCCTGTCATCTGCGTTTGGGTCCTCGTTACCTCACTCCCTGACACGTATGTGACCTGTAAAGCCTGTAAAGTATTCAAAAGTCTCCACATCATGATATAATTATCTTGATTTATTAAAGCTTATGTTCTCTTTATCCAACGTTGATTCTCTGATTATTATGAGATCATGCCGATGGAGAACATATTGGTGCCTCAACAGTCACGACCTCTTCTTTGTCCAACCCACTTTAGTCTTTTTACATATTAATACCAACGTTGCTAGACTCGGCAAAACCATTGGCCTATATATATTTATTTATTTTGAGATGAATAATCCAAGTGCAACCTCAATATGTCAAGAAAAAAATTACAAATTAGCCACTACAAACGCATAATGCTTCTCTAGGCTCCAGCTCTTCGCCGCCTTGTTTAGTTTACGGCAGTGTTGCAGCAAGTACTCCAACTTCGCAGGCTTAATCGAGATCAGGTGTGAACGTAAGTGTACGACTCTTGTCAAAGGTGGAAATAACACTATCAACGAGTTTCTATGACGTCCATTGAAGCGTTGGTACAATAGTGCGGCTACAATAGGTCTGTGAAAGATCAATAGCGTAAGAAAAGGCAGAGGTGTAGCTGTTTGTTCCTTGTTGGTCAAGTGAACTGTTCAAATACTCCAACTCATACTACACACACATTCATCATCGATAATCAAGTTGTTTCAGGACTGAGCGTCTTCTAGCTCCGGATCAAACCAAGCTATAGTGTGTGTTGGAGCACATGTCCATGTTTGTGTGTCCCCCAGGATTACCCCCTGTGCTCTTTTGTTACTTAAGTAATCAACAGGGAGTGGTACTAGCTGTTGTTAAGCCGCCTAAGCACAGACTCCCCAAACACTTTTACATTCCAAAGGCTGCAAACAATGTCTTTCTGACTGAATCAACTTATTTTATTATAATAAGTAATAATAATCAGTATAATTGTCTAGTCCTGCATTATTTATTGAATAAATTAAATATTTTCAGTGCCAAAATGTTCTGCATGTTACTGACCTTTTTTTTGCAGCAGACAATTTGTCTCATAGCATTAGAAGCGTAAATGTAATTGATCGTGGCGTTCCATTGTCCTGGAACAGAGCCGTGATTAACTACACCTGCGCTTTTTCAAACAGTAACAAGTCCAAAATCCTGACATCAAAAATATCTCTACATCCTCCATGTGCACGCTACGAACTAATTAAAGAGCAACGTGCCATGGCTATGTGTTACAACTGCAAAGAAACAAAGGCATGTCATGTGACAGGGAAAGGCAGTAATGAATTACACAAGTGGATAGATAGAGAAGTGCAGTTTCCAATTACTAATAATTAAAGATGCTGTTGACATTGAGTTCTGTATGTATAAGAGAGAGAGAGAGAGAGAGAGACATCCAAACCCATTTTACCCTACAGACACATACAACCTGCATGTGCACCATCTACATACAGCGTGTGCATGTATACAGTATGCATATCTATGTCGGCTGTCTGTGTGTACCATATATAGACATTTTGCATGAGTACTACTGGCATTTATGGTGAGTGTAAGAACAGTATTCCCTCCTTGTCCTCAGGAGTGTTCTCGCAGCATGGCGTGCAGTATTCATCTGAATGATTCAAAGCCCCCAGTGGCTTTTCTCTGGAAGAGACTCCTCAATATTTAATGTGAGGTAACATGCACAAGTAGGCTACAGGAAGACCTCGTACAGAGAGACAGAGGTGACAGAGTGTTGAGGGTGCAAAACCTGCCTGACCACAACAAACTCAACATTTCAAAAAGAGAGCATGTGTCACTTAAAAGTCACAATGCCTTCAAACGAATATTACGGCTCTCATCGGAACTTCGATGTTGCAACTCGAATGAATGTATTAATATAGGAATGAAAACCCATTTAAGAAACGCGATTAGATAAACTTCACACTGTGAGCTAGAACTTGCCCGTGGAACATTTGAATACCAGAGATCGTCTTGATATGTTGACGGAGAGAACATCGGAAGTTAACATTTTTCCTGTTGAGATAAGGCATGATAAAGCCTCTTTTGCACACAGCATTCATCAAACTAATGCATACGAATGACCAAACAAAAAGCTTGTGTGTGTGTGTACTGAATTATTGTGCCCTTTTCCTCTGATTGTAGAGAGTATGGAGCTTTGGAAAAAGCTGACACAGGGGTTACAAACATCACACTGCGCAGCCAGTCCATCTTTACTGCACGCTGTTGTAGCTGCTCATGGACATTGATTCGTCTGAGCCCAATGGTCACTTTGTCTGATTGCTGTGTGTGTAAGCACAAAACTAATTTATTTCTGAAGTATGCAAGCGTGGATGTTTCAGTAGGAACCACTTCACTGAAAATACTGCGGACACAAATTCCATAAAGTATTTAGAGAGACACGGGCTGGAGTCTCTGGTGAAGGGAAGTTGTGCTTTGTTTCTTTGAGTGGCATGCAAAGCGCTGCACAAATAACATATGTAAATTATTCTGAATTTGCAGAGACACACATCCCAGATTGACTCTGTAAATGCTGACATCCTCCAGGTCTTTCTGCAGCAATATGATTGAGGAAGATGTTTGCTTGTACAGTAAATCAAATCCAATGAAGATCAAATCCGTTCTGAGCTCCCATACGAAGCGAAGTTACAACCTCGGTCTGGCATTAACACGGACTTATTATGGTCTTTAAGAAAAGCTGAGCCAAAACACACAGTCTGACGCGGAAATAAATGTGAACTGCCTAAATTACCATGCCACATCCCGAGGGCAGTAAACCTAACCCAGTTAAAACAAGGGTGTATAAAAATGCCCTGCTCAGAGAAACGCAACTAGAAGAAATGGAAGGATTTTTCCATAATCCTATAAATCTTGTTTTACTGTTTCCTACAATATTTCATGCAGATATAAATATTATGAAAGTATATATATTTTTTTATTATCCGACATGGCTAGCTTCTGAAGATTTTTAGCTCAACTAGCACCACTGAGCTAGCTAACGTTACAGCTGAGCCAAGGAGGATGACGGGACGTGCTTCCTGTCACGCTTCCTTCCGCGCGTTGATACAGTGGAAAGAAAATAGTTCCGACACGAAGCTGCTCACAACAAGGTCTGTGGATTATCTTGAGTAACCGGCTCATGATTTATGGAGAGAGACATTGCTGTTGAGTTTTTCTTTTGCCACCATGAGCACCGCAATGCTAGTTCCATTATATTGGAGAGAGGACATCTCTATGGCCGATATCTCCAATACCTGGCAAATGACACCGAAACAATCTAGATTCATAAATAGTACTACAGGTAAGAGGAAAATATGTCATTTTGATTTGGGGTTGAACAGTACCTTTAAGATTCAGTACTCAAAAGGTGAAGAATTAAGGAAAAGAAATGATGGATACTTTTTGAAATTTCTTTGTCTAAAATCTGATTTAAAGTGAAATTCCATTTTTAAGAGTCCAGCATTTGTCAGTGTTTAGACAACCAGACTCATTGACCTTGTTTGTCCCAAGTGCATCTGTGACAGTGACCCCTGATCAGGGTCAGCCGTCATAAATAATCAGTCATTGACATGGCAGACTGCGACGACCAATAGGATTTTGGGATCAATGCACGTTAGGAAGTCAGATCATCTAATCAATGTGAGATGTGTAGGATTAAATGGTCAATAAGCTAACAGCTGAACCTCTTCAGTGTCTGAACGTCACAGTCCATTTGTCATTGTCACACTAATAGTTAAAAAGAAACGACCAGTGACTACTTAAATCAAAACTACATTTAGTCCAATACAGTTAGTAGTGCAGCCAAATGTCTGTTCAGCGTTGTTTCCATTGCTAGATTATCTTTAATGATGTAGAATTTGATCAGCAAAATCAGATCAGGTCAAAAAAACAACATTGAGATTAGTCTGGATTCAAGCCTTTGGATGAGATGAAATATTTCTGGTGCCAAAAAACATCATTTTCTGTGGGTTTTCATGTGGAGAAATACGACTATTTGGATTATGAATGGATTATACAAAAAGATGAACAAACTAGAAGAGTCACCATTTATTCGGGACAAATTTATTCTCTTATTCTATTCATTAATTCTCTATAGTGCTTTTCAACATTCATTAAAAAAAAACAAGCCTTTTTTCTATAGGTGCAGTATATGACATAATAATGACGCTTTCCATTGAGATTTAGACTTTACACACATACAACTTCATTCACTCGGCCCATTGAGGACCATTGCGTAATTAGCACTTTATCACATACAGATCGACAGTTTCCCCTTGACACGCACGCACTTTCAGTAAGCCCTCTCACTCGGTTGCCCCTGTCCCTCAGTATCCCACAATCCCCTGTTCGGTCTCAGCAGGTCATGCGTGCCACTCCAAACTCCAGGCTTACAACAGCTGGCTCCTCTTTGGCCAACTCGCTGTTGTATGTCCCTTCCAGCTCTCCGTAGCTCTGCTTCCTGCTCTCGGTGCCGCTGCTACCCTCCACTGTCCGCTCTGTGTCAGTGCTCTCCGTGGCCTCCTCTCCCACCTCCTCCTGCTGCTCGTCCTCCTCCTCCTGTCGCTGCACTTCTTTGTGGTTGATGGGCGCCCCCAGAATGAGGGAGTTGGGACGTGGCGGGAGGGGGTTGGAGTTGGAGTGTTGATCTCTGGTGGGAGGAGGTGCAGGGGGGTCGGAGGTCACAACAGGGGTCACGCCGAGCTGGTGGAGCCGCTGAGCAGAGAAGGGGTGGGGGGCAACACAGAGAAAGGTGTTTTCATTCAGAAACTGAACCCCAAATTGCTCCTAGTGTTTAGGCCAGAACATTGCATGGTAGCTCACTGTGCTGTGTGTGTGTGTGTGTGTGTGTGTGTGTGTGTGTAGCACATTATATAGTTGAGAAAATATTAGCTTTTCACCTTTTGATAGTCACTTTTTTTCCATTGTAAACTGATACTACATTCATTAAATATGATGGCATATTTGGGGGTCAATATTATCAGTTTTTATATTACAAATGTTTCAAGATTAATATGTATATTTGTATTAATCAGTCACTCCTTATGCTCAATGTTGTATAACTTTTAACTCCGTAAAGCACTTTGTAACTCCGTTTTGAAAAGTGATGTATAAATACAGTTTATTATTTAAAAAAATAAATAATGCACAGTAACAGAGCAGCCAGTTGCAATTAGTTCATCTCAAGACAAAATATTCATCATAACAAGATAATTAATGTATTAACCCGGGATAAGAAATGGGGTTTCATTAAAAAGAAAAAAGACAACAGCACTGAAAGTATAAAACAACAAAATGCACTGAGTGTATATTCAGTGCCCTGACTTCAACATGTAGGCTCTATAAAGACTAGTGTGTAAACTCACGTTCTCCAGTGCTTGCAATGTGCCCTCCGCCTTGCGGCTTTCCTCTCTCAGAGTCAGAACGGTTTTGAGGATCGACTGACGGGGGTGCATAGACCGATCAAACTGGTGGTACATGTTCCTCCAGAACCTTGGAAACAAGAAACACACTGTAAGATGTCTTGTCGAACAATTGAAGTACGGCAATTTAAATATGCAACAGCAGCAGGGAGGTGAGGCCGGCTGGACTGACTTGAAATGGTAGGGCAGAGTGGAAGGCTCCAGCACAGGGTGTGCTTCAGCGTATGCGGGACTGTAGAACGGATTCAAGTAGTTCTGTCTCTCGCTCATTAGAAATGCCCACAGTGAGTGGGTCCGCTCCCTCAGCCTGGAACACAAAACAGCCGTTAGAGAGACACACAACACACATGTTTAAAACAAATTGGGAAATTGTTTAGGTTTTGTTGGAATCAAATCTGCCACTGGTGGCTGTGAAATGATTGTTTTGCTCCATTAATCTTGTGGTGTACTGAAAACACACAACAGTAATGTGTCGGTCGCGTGTGCTTTGCCAATTTAGGTGAATTACAATCCTCAATTGATTGCGTTTGTTTTAGCATGATACAGCACAAGGATGGTTCCCACACAGGACTACGAGCACTAAGAGGTTTAAATAAAACAGAAATGTTTAATATTTGTCGGTGGAAGTGTCACCAGCAACTATGGAAGCCCTGAAAAAATGATTAGATATGGTGATCCATTTTCTAAGACTGTGTTCATGACTAAAGAACAGGTGAAAGAAAAGGTTTTGCCAGAATAATCTGTCTGAGCGTCTTCATTTTTTTTCTCTAAAAAGATTCCAAGTTACTTTTATTTAATCTGTAAAAACAGGTGAAAGTTTTCAGAACATTCATTTTGGCCACAAGAGGCTGAAGTGCACCACCACCCCATGTGTTTCTCACTTGCCTCAGGGCTCCCATAAGCAACTGTCAACAATTATTTGCTCTCTTAATACTTACTCTCTGTGTGTTTATGTTCAGAATGAGAACATTTTTGTACAGATTTTGTCGGCACTTCTGTGTTGACGGTCATAGGTGCAGCCAGAGAGGTGTATTTAATCTATGCATGCATGTTTGTTCGTAGCTGTTGGACTGTTTGAGCAATGAGGAGTGTCCTTTTCCGACCGAGAAATGATGACGGAAGAGTCTTTCGAGGCGTGTTTTAATGCACAGAAACGCCGTCCCTTTTAGAACCGATTCAAGAGTCGTTTTACTGAGCATTAGAAGCGAGGATGCACAGAAAACAACCACTCTACACAAATGTGTGTGTTTGTGAGTGTGTGTGTGTTGGACTCACCGCAAATCCTCTCTCTGCCTCTGATTGTTGCCAAGGAAGTTTCCATATTGACAAGAGTGGACGTGCTCATGAATCTGCAGCAGGAACCACTCGCTGAACTCAAATGCCTACGGAGGGGATTATCATTTATTGAATACAATTACCACACTGCATAAGACATTCAAGTGTGTAAATACGACACACACACACACACACTCACACACAGACACACACACACACACCTGTGGGAATTGCTCTGTCAGCTGCCATACACATTCCAGAAACTGAGTGAAGATAGGAGACACTTCCTTTGGATCCCCGTCCAACTGGTCACACCTAATACAAATACAAATTAAAGATAAAATGATGACATGAAGAGCAGAGCCTAACACGACTAAATCTCCAGGCTTATTTGATCCAGTGGAAACCTCACCTGTCTGCGAACTTGTGGCCAAATGAGATCCAGTCTTTCTCTATCAGAACCTAAAAGACAAGTGTGAAGTTAGAGACACTAACTCGCAGAAACGCAAGTTGACATTCTCATCGACTCTTTAATCCTTCTTGTCACTGTTGCCAGACTGTGTGCATGTATTGCTGTGCGTGTTTGCTGCTGGTACCATGAAGCCCTTGACGGTGCGGTAGTAAGGGTCCATGAGCAGCGCCCCCAGTGAACAGACCTGGGCTGTTCTGTCCCACCCGTCTGAACAATGAACCAACACGCTGGCTCCTTCCACGGTCACCGCCTGGGGGTGAAGAATGAAGACGGACAGCAGAGGATTGTGGCATTACAAAAAAGAAATGAATGAATCCTCGACAGTCGCGGCCTACGATGGACTGGTGGAGATGGGCTTTTAGGTTGTAGGTGGACAGGATTTAAAGAGATGATAGATCATAATTGTTCTGATGAAATGCTTTAAAATGTATTCATAGGAATATGCCACATATTACTTTCAGAGAAGCACTTAAATATCTGGAATAAAAACAATATTAATGTGCAATAGAGTGCTTCAGTGATGACGTATTTTTGAAAGGCCAGCCCGGGCGTTAGCGTCGCCCTGATTTGCTCAACAAAAGAGCTGACGATGGAAATAAGCTCTGTGGCAAACAAACGTTTATGACACATTTTGTTCAGCAAGATAAAATTCACAAAGGAACGTCACGTTTCTGATTTGATTACCTTGGTGAGAAAGATAGCTGCGTCTACAACAGCTTTGATGTGTCGCAGCCAGCCACAGCTCTCCAAGCCGACCAGGTGGTCACTCATGGAGAGAGATCGAGTCCCAATCACTGACAGACGCATACAAAGACACAAAGTCATTTCAGACTACTTGCATTGTGTCTAAAAAAAATTATAAAAGTGGCCTTCATAATCTGCAAAAAAGAAAAGAAAAAAGAAGACACTTTTGTATGTTTGCCAGTGTGTGTGTGGCAACATGCGATTCACCTTCTAGCAATTTCTGCAGGCTGGTCCTCATTACGTGGATGTTTTCAATGCCAACGAACTGGAAGCGGATGTTGGAGTAGTTGTCCTCGTTCTCATAGCCTTTACCTGCAGCTCGGTTAGCGAGAGCATTCAACTGCAGGACAGAAAAAAAACACATAAAAACCAAATAATAGAAAATCTTGTGCTATTAAAAAAAAAAAAAAATGTTTACGTAGTGTTGAATCCAGTGATATATACAGCACATTTAAAGCTTTTGTTTGGCCGTTACCTTTGGCCTAGTGTCCATGACGTAGACAAATCGGCTGTTGTGATTGGCCTTGCTGATGGCCTGCAGCATGCTCTCATCCTCTAAGCATCGTGCGCTGAACCCAGAGAGAGGCTGACTGCATCGACACACTGCCGCCTGTCAGGGGGGACAGAGTGCGCTGATCAGAACGAGGACATTTTTAAAAAGCACTGCTGCTAAATGATCAACTGAAACGAGAATATTTCACCACATCACACCTGTCATTACCTCCCTCTACGCCTCTCCTATAACTTAACAGCCACAGCTTTCGTGAGTTTGACGAAGCCAAACAAAATACGTTTTCAGTTTATTTCAGTACCTTTTTTTCTTGGTAGAAGTATGTGAGTACAGGAAAGCGTCCTTTGCTTCTGAACTTGGAACTCCCCACAATGATAGGCTTACTGGCGGTGATGGGAACATACAAGTTCCGTGGGTACGTCTCGCACACCTAGGCAAATCAAAAAACACAAAACATACACAAAACATGTACACGCAGACACAAAAGGATATTGGCGGACATCTCCTTGTTTATGAGCATCAGTATGACCATTGCTCTGCATTAGTCTGAATCCTTAACAAAAATAACACAAGGCTTAACATTTTAGATCGAAGCTCTGCCTGTCCATCATACTACAGTTGGAAGTAACCGTGAAGCTCCAGCGCCCTCTTCTGGACAAATGTGCATAAGGTTTTCATAATGTGCGGTAATGTCTAACTTGTTTCTCTAATAATTTAGAGTCATAGTCAGCTTATTATAAACACAGTGATCCTTCCCCTTGTGTTTGAGCAGGCAAGCCTGGGCAATGTTTGAACTAAAGACAATAAAGTAGTACTCAGTGCCAGAAAACACAACCGTACCGTACGCATGACATTATTTCACGGCAATCCTGTGACGTCAACAAACTGCCTACTCCTTGGAATGTCTTTGAAGCAGCTGGCGTTTATGGTTTATGGTTTATGGTTCACAGCTTTTATTGTATCACTTACTGTGTATGGACAATATATCCTTCCAGGTAATAAACCTGTGTTAATCCATTTTTTCCTGATTGAGGAAGGGAAAGAAAATAATAATAAAGTTGGATTTTTATCTAAAATGCTGGCGATTTAACTATGACTGTTCACATCTTAGCTGTGGATCCTAACAAGACATATCATGAAACTGTAGAGACTGTGTGCTTGTTTCTCTTCTTCTCAGGACACAAAATAAAGCTATAACTGCAGCATCACATGTAACAAAGAAGCACCAGCAATCGCCAAAAGATCCGCCTCTGGAACAATGTTCTCAATTTGCACTTCAGGTGAAGAGCACTTATGGTTTACAAGATAAAGCCAGCGATCTACCTTGTAGTCTCTGTTTACGTTTGTGAGCTGCCATTGGTCGCAGGGGACGCCCATCCTCTCAAACTCCGCTCCAAGGTCGATGATTTGCCATCCTTCCTCTCTCTGTTGGTCGTTCTGTTTGGGGTTGTAGGAGAACGCATAGAGCTCCTCATAGGATACTGCACAAAAAGGAGAAAGAAGCCAGAAAAACAGCCTTAACAAAAAAAAGACAAGTATTGACAGATTTTTTTTTTTTTTTTAAAACACGGATCTGAGACAGACAAAACTGAAACCCACCAGGCCGTAGAAGACGCAGCAGCGAGCTGTAAATGTCGTGGCAGTCTCTTTCTCTCTGCACCACAAAATGAACCAGCCTGAAGTTACGACACTGGATGACCAGAGGACAGCCTGTGGTGGTCAGGGAGAGCTTCTCCACAGACGCTATGTGGTGATGCAAAATCTGCAGAGGAGGGGAGAAGTAAAGGAGCAACAGAAATGATTCGACAACTACAGGAGTACACTGCTAAAACACGTAGTATGCATTGAAACAAGGTGTTTTCCCCGAGTATGAAGTATGAAACCATGTATGTTGTGAGAAGACAAGTCTGATGCATTCAGATAACACATGCCTCTCTATTTATTATCAGTTGTAATACAACTATGAACAAGCACTTATAAAAGACATGAATAAAAGGAAGGAACCATAAGCTTTGTGGCTCTCGTCACCTTCTGAACGTTGGGTAATGTTTATACAGTAAAAATGCTGAGTGTCAAGATTAACGAGTGTAACAGTAAAGCAGTAACTATTTAAAAAGGCACAATTACACTGCGTATCCTGACACTCCTGCACACCTGTCATCAGGACTAAAATAGAGAATCTGAAAATCTTTGTAATCAGTCTTTGTAAAACGGGCCCACTAGAGGAAGCCTTCATGCAGCACTTGAAACTCCTAATAAAAAAGATCTCTCGAAGAGAAATATGAGTGAAGAAAATAATTACTGAAAAATGTGCGCGGATTTCAAGACCAGGTATTTTGAACAGAGGAAACTTGCCAAAAGCTGGCAGTTTGCGACACATTACCACGTACTCATAAATTGTTTCAATGCCATAAAGTACAGAGGGCAAGAAGGACAAAAGCAGCACATCACCATAATCAATTAGGGCAGTCTGAATTCCACAGGGATGCCAACCATGGGAGATCATTAAGATGCACATTCATCAGCATTGGTAATGACCAGTGAAACACACACACACACACACCCACACCCACACAAACACAAAGTATGCTGATCTCACCAGCTGTTCAGACAGACAGTAACTCGACTGCTATTTAATATTTTATAAAAGGCACAATAACATTCACAACAAACTCTCTCTGACCAACAGATTCTATCTTGCCTCCACAAATGCAGACACATACAGTACGCTGGCAGATGCTTCCAGGCATCCACACACACACACACACACACACACACACGCGCACACACACGCACAGCGGACCAAGTACACCAAAACAAAAACACAGTGCAGTAGGAGACAAAACCCTGCACACTACACTAGAACTAGCCAAAATAAAAAACAGAGGAAAAGAAAATGTTTCCTTTTCTCAGCACATAAAACAGGAAGGATGGTGGGGAGGAGGTCGTGACCCGAGATCTGCTGCACAAAGCATGTTCGACCACGCTACCCTTTCCACAATGCAGACCAGCAAATGTGTCAGTCTAAATACTGAGTACTTTTTTTTTTTTTTTCTCTTACTGCCATCATATGACAGGATGCAGAAAGGATAAGATTTCTTCCATGCATACCCCAACACTGCAGTTGTGTTGCCATTGTAACCACCAACAAATCTGGACGCCCTACTGAGTGTTGCAGCCGGACATCGATATAACCCAGTTCTCCAGGTGCTACAACAGTAATCCTCTTTCAGGTGGAGGCAGAAAACACGCGCACGTACAGAAGCCTAACCGGAAATCTTGCAACTATAGAGGCTTTTAAACTTCTACCACACTTCCTCTTACTACACACGCACGCTTGCATATTCTCTCATTTTGCCCAACACACACAATCAGGTTGCAGACTTCCTTGTTGTGGTCACGCTGATGTCACCGTTTTTAACAAACGGTTCCAAATTCAGAGAAAATGTTTCTGACAGCAGCAGCGATGATTTTGCGAGAAGCTACTGGCAACATTACGCTGCGTCAGGCCTTCCAGAGTGGGAGTGCAAACATCATGCATCGTAGAGCAATAAAAGTCAAATCATAGGCTAAAAGCAAGTCCTTATTGTCAAATGAGCATCCTAAATCACCCACAGTAATTAGTGTTTTTGTGATTGTATGATCCCACATCTGACTTTCGGCATATTCTGGGGCACATGGAGTAGTAGTAGACACATGACATGCACATTCTGCATCTAACCCTGTGCTAGAGTGGTATACAAGACTCAGAAAGGTAAGCCTAACTGTAATAACCAATAGGCCATTTATTGTGGTTACATCCATGTGTATTATACTTGCTGAAAAAAGGGGGACTGAGAATGGCGCCCGCCATTCTGGCAGAATGCAGTCACTCACCCAGATCTCCTGTGCGGCAGATGTTGAGTTGTTAGAGCTGCTCTCCACAAAGATGAGATGTGTAGCCGTGAGGTACAGTGTGCCATTTGTAAATTTGTTGCTGAAGCGATCCAACAGTCGCACCTGCTCCACCTGCGAACGCACAAACCAAAAAATGACAACATCAATCAGCAGTTCAAGGTTCTTGTAAACCCCTTCGAATATACCGGAAGGAAGAAAAGAAGAAAGACGGGATCTCGCCAACAGGAATGATCCCCGTCACAGAATCACTGTAAGTGGCACTCTGCACTGGCTCCAGCTGGCACACCACCTAATCCTGACCACCTGAGCCGACCTTTCAGCTGCCACTTCCATTATAATGAGTCACAAACGATTTCTGGAAATGGCAAGAAAGTCTAATTACGGTATTGACTGAACAATGTGACAAATGTGATGTTAATGTGCATGAACTAGGTAATTTGGTTCCTAAATTAGTTTTTTTTTTTTTTTAGCAATTGCGAGAAGGTCAAGTTAAACGCAACTATTTATTTTTATAGTTTCCCTTTTCCCAGTTATTATTACCTCCGCCAAGGCGGTTATGTCTTCGGTTTAGTTTGTTTGTCAGCAGGATTACGGAAAAACAGCCGGGCCGATTTTCATGAAACTTGGTGGAAGGGTGTAGCATGGGCCAAGGAAGAACCAATACAATTTTGATCCTAATCACGGTGCGGATACACACAATATTTTTCACTTTCGTTAACATTGCGAGATAGGGCATGGCCTCGGTGGAGGTCTGAGCTCTCAGTGCCCTTCTAGTTCAAAATGTATTCTCATACTACTGACGTGTAGCCTTGCAGTGCTCCCAACTAATCCAAGTACATACTGTAGATGTACAGTAGAACATTTACTCAAATCACAAAAGCTCTCACATGAAGAAGGTTGTGGTCCACTAGCCATAACAAAGAGCTTTCAATACTTCTGGTGTTCAGAACACCCATTTATTAGACTAAATAAGGTTTTGGCAGAAAACCTTATTATACAGTCCAGGATAAATGTACTTGCATGTTGTCTAGTTTTACTTTTTTAGTATTACCAAATTCATCTCACAGGCTTTCACAAGATCTTTCCCGACATGAGACACCGACTGAAAATACTGTTAATGGACTTTGTGTAATTTGAAACAACGGCAGTTTAAAACGCATGTGTTGCATTCCTCTCAAATCCCTTTCTGCACAACAACAATCCATTAGAATAAGTGTTAACCTTATTGTAAAACAAGTATGCTGATTGTTACGAGTGACATACACGCTGTGGCAAAATGGCTATAGGAGGGTTAGCAGCGACAGCAGCAAACCGTCCAAATCCATGAGTCATCATATCAACCCTTCTCCTCTCGACTCCGACATCCTCTTGTTGACTCAAACATCCTCTCCTTTGCTTCCGTTTTCCTGTCATTCTCAGATATCATGAAATAATGGAGCCTATCTCTGCCTCCCAGCAACCAGCGGGACACAACCAGCCAGAGACAGGCTTAGACTGGAAGTCGGGGGTGTGAATGAGTCTCAGAATAAAGTTAACAATGTTTATATTTGTTGTATGCTAAGCTAAGCTATGCTTCAAAGTACTTTAAAATACAATATCGACCACATAGCTCGAAAACGGCATACACAACAAGTAGCATCAGCTTATTTCTGAAGCAGGTTGACAACAGAGTTAATACAACTTGTTTTTATTTATTTTTTTTTTTTAAATGAATCATCTAACAAAATAATGTCATAACAATAGTGTGGCATATTTTTTTCTTTTTTTTTTTTTCTCTTTTACACCAACTGAAAACACTTTGTGTACCTTAACTGGACAGTATTAAATCTTCCTCGGCTGTTTTATTCAAGCATACAACCGAGAAGCCTTGAGGGCCACACCCAGTCCGCATGCAATCACACCCACCTGATCCCAGCACACCCTTATTCCACGGGAAAGTATGTTTACCAAAGAATTGTGTGCACTTTGCTGTAATGTACGACTAGCCTGGAGCCCCGAAAATGAGGCCTAACGTGACGAAGAAAGCGCACCTTTCAACATTACACACCCTCGCAATTACACTTCTAGCACAAATTAGGTGTGGGCCTGAAGCATGTCCCAAACAGCTCCATCAGGGACAGGCTGCTTCACCCGCGGTGTCGCACGGAGAGATAACGCAGGTCCTTCCTTCCTGCAGCAGTCAGACTGTACAATCACCACGGCCCCTGGTAGACCACCACACACTCACCCGTTCAGACTGTGAAATGACACTGCTATGTGCAATATTTCCTTACTTACTCATCTATTGTTACAATTGTTATTTTTAGCCCGGTACTACTGCATTTGCACTTTACTTACTTAATTATCCACTCAATCTTAGTGTTCACGTGTTTTTTTATTGCATTCTTTTTAACTTACTGCTGTGACCATGTAAATTTCCTCGCTGTGGGACTAATAAAGGATTTCTGAGACAGTGAGCTACAGACGCTTATGTAGGACATGTTTGAGTTGGAAAGTCCCCTGAATCCATATGTATTTGTACAGTGTTGCCTCACTCCACAATTCTGGATTGGAGGTACACAATGATGAGTGCAAAGTGCTGTCTGTGTCAGCTTTATTCTGAAGGTATACATCTCCACACGGGGTGAACAGTGTATGAGCGGTAGCCCTTTTCATACATAACCCCTTAACTTCATGGGATGAAACGCATTTCTATTATTTATTAGACAATTAAAGTCAGCGTTGTTAATATGTGTGGTTGCAAATAATTTACTGTCCGAAGTATCCAACCCATAGATTAGATGGCTTATTTTCTCGTGATGCCCAGCAAGGCCTGCTGTCTGGTCTTCAGTTGGCCAAGTGGTTATGGAGTCATGTGCTCAAAAGCTTTCCACATTTGGGCAAATCCCAAATCCTTGGTTGTTTGTTTAGGATTACTGTCCAGATGATAAGAAAAAAAAGGAAAAAAAGAAAGGGGGAGGCTATATATGACAAGGGCTGCCAGTCCTACAGTGACCACCCATGGGTGTGAACACCTCCACACACTATCAGACATGCAGTACGACCGTCAGTCCTGCATGTCTGATAGATCCAGCAATCTGCTATCGTGCTTGAATGTAGCTTTGGTAGGATTGTAGGTCTCTGCTCGGGCTGTCTCATCACACTGGATGCACTGCCACTGCCTGCTTTCATAGTGTAACGTTAACTCGGGCAGGAAATCTGCTGCACGGGGAAAAACAAACAGCTCATGATGCTCGTCACGTCTGACACCTCGAGCTGCCGGGGTGAGGGTTACACCTGCTACTCACCAACCGTGCCTTGCATGCGCAAACATTAGTCTAAACATTGATATCTCAGGGAAAGCGAACGACAGTCGAGCATTAGAGAACTCCCCACAGGACAGGCCGAGCTGCTTACTTCTCTATCCCATCCATTTGCAATTAGCTAGAAGTGTTAGCTACCTTTGGCGTTCGGATATGCTCCATTTCACCGAGTCGAAACAGCTGTCAGCGGCTGCAAAGCTTCACACGACGCCTTCCGGAGACGACTGTATCATTGATAGTGTGTTGGCTCCAACTGCTGCACAACCCGCCTGTACTTTTCGAAGGCATACGATATGTGTTTATTGTCAATTCTTTCTTTTTTTTTACGCCTCCATCCGCGTAAAGAGTCTGGAAATAACGTCAACACTCGACGTTGCACGCTTTTCGAAATAAAAGCACGATTTCGTGGAGATTTTTAGATGGGTCACACATGTGTCCCACCACTCTCTGTAAAGTGTGTGTGTATTATTAATTACTTTGTTTTGTCTTGATTAAGCACAACGTTGCTATTTAGTAAAGCTCACCATATATGCACTTTAGGCTTTCTCAGATGTTCCTCTTATTATTTCAGTGTATGATATGCTATTAAACCATATAGGCAATCATGTTGCGTAGTTGGTAATCCTACAAACAATAATTACACTCATGAGTTTTACGAAAGTGTTTGCAATAGTACTTGCAGTGGTGCAGAAATGGAAAACTGGCATTAAGTTATTAAAAAGTAGGTTATTGTAAAGGTATTTTGAGTTGGAATATATAGCAATGCAAATCATGATACATTTGCAGTATAAATCCAGCTAAGATATTTTATATGCAGTGTAAAACACAGCAGAAAAATAGATGATAAAAGATAAAACCAATAGAATAAAAACAGAAATCATTAACAAATAAAATAGAGTAATTATGGCCAAAATGAAAAAGAAATGACAAGTGTCAAAAAGAGTGTGTGGGGGAGAAATACAAGAATGTTTCCTGACTATACCTGCTACTGTCTACTGTCTCAAATGGCGTCTTTTATTTTGAAAGCGAGGCCGTCATTTCTGTAAACGTCCGCAAGTATAACCTTGCGCATGTGTGAGGCATCACGCGACACAAAATCAGCGATAGGGATGATGGGAAATGTAGGTTAAAAAAAAAAAAGATTACCCAAAATGCAATAGCACTCGGGAAGCACCAGGCGGGGAATAGGAAAAGTAACACCATGCGAGGATCCACCCTGCGATATTTGGCAGCTTTAAGCATCTAAAGACATTAGAAAGGGGTGCGGAAACATAACCCTGCCACGGAGAACTACGGATTTAACGTTAGTGTTATCTGAAAAAGCCGACATTTTTGTTTGGTTTTTTAAAAGGCAAGACCGCGGATTTGGCCCTCACGCGGGCATCCTTCAAAGCTAACGTGTTAGCCGTGATGCTGTGTTGCTCGCGGAGCGTCTCCTTGAGTGGCTGAAGTCTAAATCACCGGTTTGTGTTAAATGTGTTCCTCCTAAGACAAAATGTCTGGCTTTAACTTTGGATCTGGGACTCTTGGGTCCGCCAACCCTGGTGGGGGATTCGCATTTGGGGCCGTAACCAGGTAATGAGATATTTTAAATAGCCGGTTTAGCTAACTTTAGCATAACCAGAGTTAACCAGTGGTTAGCATACAACAACACACGCGTGACATAAACCTGAGTTTCTGTACGTTATCGTTAAAGGTACATACTTTTCTGAAGAAGTGAGGGTTTTTGCTCGGTGTAACGTTAGCAAGCTAACAAGAGAGACGTAAACGTTAAGGATTTGTTTACGTTCAAAGTTTTGTTCTGTCTGTTGTTGTTGTGACTTGTCCTGATAAGCAAAGGCACATTTGGAGTGACATTCTTAGCAAGCGGAACTGTAAATCGTCACAGCTTTCACTTCATTCACCAAGGTTAACTAATCATTTGTAGTCTTTGTGTATGCAACACGTAAGATGTTTAAGGTACAAGGTTGGAGATTATGTCCTTTTTAAAATTGACATCTTTCTATTGAGTAGTTCTACCAAGGTCTATTAGAAAAACAAACTGATAATGACATATTATCCATTGTTTCTTAGTTTGCTTCTTGACTCTGGTATCATGGAAGAACTATGTGACTAAATTTACTGCCTTTTCTCTTATTAGTGCACCTGCAGCCAATGCTGGTGGCTTCTCTATGGGGACTGCTCTTGGTCCAGCAGCCACAACCCTTGCAGCCGCCACCACCGGCACCGCTCCATCTCTTGGTCTAGGAGGCAGTCTCTTTGGTCAGAAACCTACTGCAGGATTCTCTTTCAACACACCTGCCTCAAGTAATTTCGCACGAATGGAAAAAACAAACTCAGTGGCATAAATTCTTGTGTAGTTAACATGTCTGCTAGCTTCAGCCATAAACCGTGACTTATGTTGTGATGTTGTTCTCTTTTAGACGCTGTTGCACCCACTGCAGGCCTTACATTGGGTACGTTTGTGTTTCTGGGATATTTTTGAAGTATGTTTTTGGAAGGTTAATTAAAACACGTTATAACCTTGATTTCTACTTGTATAATTTCTCTAAGGTGCCCCAGCCCCGACTGCTGCGTCCACTGGCTTTAGCTTGGCCTTCAACAAGCCCACCGCCTCAGCAACACCATTCTCCCTAACCACCTCATCAGTCCCTGCAGGGGCAAGTTTGTCATTTGGCTCTGTGCTGACATCCACAGCTCCACAGCAGCCTGCAGCCGCAGGCTTCTCCCTTGGCCTTGGTGGCACAACAACCACCACAGCAGCAGCTTTAACAGGCCCGTCACTGGGCGGGAGTCTCTTCTCCAACAATTTGTCTACAGGTGGGATGCAAACAGGCAATCTGACCTTGAGTAAACCTGAGTGAACACGGTGCTGAGAGCACAGTACAATGACAAAAAGTTGTTATATAATTTAGACAAAAACAAGAATTGTATGGAAAGTTACAATATTTTTTAATTGCTGTATGTGTGTATATATATATAAAAACTAATGATGGTTGGGGATTTTGTAGGTTTTGGTCAGTGGGTAAGAAATGTAGTAGTGACTTTTGCACAGGGCTATGGCTTCTGATTTTCAATGAGGACATCAATGTTTGAAATTGTTACACCTGCAGGGGTTTTGATTGGAATTCAACTGTCTTAACTGAGGACTATTTTATTTTTAGTTATCAGTCTTAACAATGTGGCAGTGTTGTAACCTATGTATATATTTCCATGGGGTTGCAGGTTTGGGTCAGACCGCTCTTGGAGGAGGAGGCGGGTTAACGTTGGGTTCTCTGTTAGCTGCCTCCACAGCAGTATCAGTGGCCCCTGCACCCAGTATTGGTCTGGGTGGAGTCGACTTCAGCACTTCCTCTGAGAGTAAGAGCGACACATCATCTGGAGCCAATGCAAAGTAAGTCCTGCAGACCAATATGCACATGGTTCTTTACTAAATGCTAGAACTGTACATGCTATAATGTAAACAAGTGTAAACAACTGTTTACTGATTTACTAGCTTTCTATCCTGTTGCGTATACCTGATCAGCAAGGACTATTTAGTTTGTTGTAATGATGAAAACCACTCTCTCTTTCTACCCCAGGGACAGTAAAGCTTTGAAAGATGAGAACCTGCCACCAGTTATTTGTCAGGATGTCGAGAATTTCCAGTAAGTGTTGTATATTTTTATATGGTCACATGATTTGATTTGGACTGTTTGTTGTAAAGCTGGCTAGAAGGATCATATAGTCATAAAGCTATGAGTGTGCCAATGTAGTCCAAACAAGATAACATTTGGTGTGTTCAGGGGTTTTCCCAAGTGCTGGCCAACTGCCATGTAAAATCCATAATTCACATTTGAATTTAAATACAATGCTAGAACTGGTGCTAGTGCACCAACATGGCTGGAAAACATTTTGTGTTGAGTAAAAAGTCTTTCTCTCCCACCCCCTTTTGTATAGAAAATTTGTGAAAGACCAGAAACAGGTTCAGGAGGACATCAGCAGGATGTCATCTAAGGCCATTTCTAAAGTCCAAGACGACATCAAGAGCCTCAAACAGCTTCTCTCGGTCAGTGCCAGCGGTCTGCAGCGCCAAGCTCTGGCCATCGACAAGCTAAAGCTGGAGACGGCGCAGGTAAACAGTATATCTGCACACGCACAAGTGTAAGACGTTTTAGGTTAAATCTTTTTAATCTAAAGCACACATTTTATATACATGGTTCCCACGCCTGCTAATTCTCACTAAAGATTATCTGTGTTGTAACAGTAATTAACCTTAATCTGTGTTTGGTCTTTGAATCTGAGGTAATTGGGCCTGGAAAGTCCTTGAATTTTAGGCTTAAGATGTGGGAACCTTGTATATTGTCAATATGAACATGCATCACGATCACAATGAACGCTTGACTTCCTCAAATCCAGTCGAGAAATGCACATGACAATGAGTGGAATTCAAACATGAATGAGAGGAGCCTAATCATCTGGCTTGTTCACTGTGTCCGTTACTCGCACCTCATGAACTGAAAATGTGGAAAGTGCTCTCCAAGAGAGAGACTGTATCCTGAAGAAATATAAAAAAATTGTGTCTCTTATTTTCTTTTTCCTTTGTCCTCAAGGAGCTGAAAAATGCTGACATAGCACTACGTACACAAAAGACTCCCCCTGGACTACAGCATGAAAACACCGCTCCATCAGAGTAAGTCATTCCCAAGATGGTAGTTCTGAAGCAAATCAAAGGGGTATGTGTGCAGTAGTTCAGACTGCAGTAGTGTTTGCTCCTTTGCCCCTCCTCGCTAGTTTCTCAGTTCATGGATTTAAGATGAAAATGTAATTTTCTGTGTTTAGTTATTTCCGTAGCCTGGTAGAGCAGTTCGAGGTGCAGTTGCAGCAGTACCGGCAGCAGATCGAGGAACTGGAGAACCACCTGACAACGCAGAGCAGTGGCTCCCACATCACTCCTCAGGGTAAGAGGTCATTTGTTTGACTTTTTTAACGTGAAGTAGGTCAAATGTGTCTTGTAATTTCCAGGTTTTAAATCGGCGGCATTAGTGTGACTCGCAGGATGTAGACTGTGCGTACAAGCTTGCTATTGGCTGCTTATTGCAGACGGAATTCTCTTTTCCTTCTGCTATCTGTGTGTTACCAAGATTGGTGTAAAGAAATAAAAACAGTCCTGAGTGTTTGTTTCCCTTTTGAGCACAATTATGATGGGTTCAGCCAGACCTTTCTCCAGCGCTGGCACAGTGTGAAGAATGGAGATGTCTGGCTATGTGGGACTAAATCTGCATTAAGTCATATATTTTATATTGACATTAGAGCTGATGACTGTAATGTGAAAGTGGTTACTTACAGTGACAAATCACTGTTTAGAACCAAGATGAGCACTGATGAAATATTTATTTTTTATTAATCTGACTCTGGCTGATCAGTATTTATTACGTAGTTTACCTCAAATGTGCACTTGGATTATGATGCGTTTTTTTTGTTTTGTTTCCAGACTTGACCTTGGCCATGCAGAAGTTGTACCAGACATTTGTTGCACAGGCTGCCCAGCTCCAGTCTGTTCATGAGAATGTCAAGGTCAGTTCTTTTCCTCCAGCTTTGTCTGAAAATTATTTACAAATTTTTCAGTGTTCAAAACATTGTTTTGAAAATGTGTTTTTTAAAAAAAAAAAAAAAAAGTTGTAACGCTGTGTGAGGCATTTCTCAAGCTTTAGTATTGTATCGTGATAATATAATCATGTCATGTTTTTGTTTTACAAAATGAATGTTGTCCAGATTCTAAGCACATTGTAAGTTGTGTAAACCACATGTTAATTCCATTTTTTTTTTGTCGTTCCCTTGTGTGTGTGTGTGTGTCTGATGTCGTAGATCTTGAAGCACCAGTACCTTTCGTACCGCCGGGCCTTCCTAGAAGACTCTACGGATGTCTTTGAGTCCAAACGGGCATCTAACAGGAAGTGGCAGAGTACGCCGCGGGTCACGACTGGGCCGGCCCCATTCTCCAGTGTGCCCAACGCTGCAGCGGTTGCCATGGCAGCCACGTTGACCCAGCAACAGCAGCCAACTCCAGGTCTGACTGCCTACAAGTTCTAGAAAGTTTTCTTCTTCTTCTCTCCTTAAAATAAAGGAGGTAGAGGAGAGACGAATGTTTCAGCACAGGACGAGAGTGTTTTTTATAATGAGGTAATCGTGGGAGTGGAAAGGACAAAAGGGGACAGAGAGGATGATTTAGAAGCGATTTTTAAAAACAAAAAAAGCCTTAGCTAGTGCCAAGTTAATGTGTTAACTTTCTTTAATGAAAGAACGGAGAAAGGCAGAGATGAGAGAAATCTGTGGCTAAACTCCGACAAGAAACCTTTGTGCTGCCTTACCATCTTGTCATACAAACGCTTTCAGTAATAACAAGGATATAATACCTACTTCATCTCATTTCTCTCTGTGCCCTATCCAGTAATATGTTACAGCAGGTATATCAGGCTGATTTGGAAGAATATATATATAATGGGAGAGAAAGTCCAGCTATTTCAGTTTTACTCACTTGAAATTTGAAGTTGTAATTAGAGCTCCTATATTTAATTTGAGTTAGGACTCTTTTATTTAATGGATGCTTGAAATGAGCCAACTTAATGAAGGTTGTGATGTGATGCATTAGGCACTTTCTGTGTGATTTTTTAGATATGCTTTGCAAACATTCTCTGAATGAGTAGTCATTCAGACGTCTGTGTTTTTGTTTTGTTTTTCTTCTGAGTGATCAGTTGGTCTATGAGGGTAAATGTATTACAATGTAGCTCCTTCTCTCTTCAGTCCAACTGTCAAGAGGTCTCTTCGATGTAAGGAAGCTCCAATCAAACGCCAAACGGCTTCACCTTACTTCACCCAAAATATATGACTGTTGATATTTTTAGGAACAGAATTTTATATAAAGATTGAATCACCATTGTTCATTGGAGCATGGAGCTTCTCTTGTCTTGTCAATAGTAGGCCACGACCCACATTTATAATAACTATACTCTAAATAATTCAACTAAATGCCTACATCAACAAGCAAGTCCTATGTATTAATCAATGTAAGATATATTCCTTAAATGTATCATACAACATGTTAAATAGTTTCCATCTTCTGTAAAAGATGTAAAAACAAAAATATATTTATAAAGATTATTCACTACACAGTATTAATACCCAGCATAAGCAGACGGCTGAAGATTGATCCTGTAATTGCACATACTGCTTACTCACAGGTTGGCGTTATCAATATTTTTTCGGGCATGGCGACGTATGCACCCCAAAAATACTTAAATAATCCCGTAAAACCAATGTCATGAAACCTTATCAAGCAGGCCATATTATTTCAGTCACGCCAACACTCGATGGCACAAAACATTAATTTAACTAAACATTTTAAAACTGTTACGAGTTGTGTCCATAATGGGTGTTGCCACATCTCTGAGGTGTTAAACAAATGTTCAGCCTTTTTTGTAGGCTTGGGTTTGTAGGCCAGTTTACTGGCATATCAGGGCACTTACTTATTATGAACAAACTAAGGTACTGTGTATATTAGCATGTTCCTGCTGTCCTTATTTGTCCTAAGTGTAATAAAGACGTAATTCAAAAGTTTGAAAGCAATATTTAAATGTGATGGGGTTGTGAAGGCAGCATAGTTTAAACATTATCACCTGGCAACTTAGAGAAATGTCACCTTAAATCTGGTTTTATTTACAAATTTCTGCTGCCTCCTTTTCCCAAAAAATCACCTACTTAGACTGTCATCACATCCGATAATCACCAATTGTTACCCAGACAATGATTGTGGCTTATTTGTCAGTATAATCTGAACATTCACATACTTTTGATCTCTTAGCAGGAGCTATTTTGAATAAACATCTAGCCTATGTGCCAACTAGGGATGGGAATATTTTACCAATCCATTGCTTAACCCTAATTTGCAGATAAAAAGCCCTTCACAAACAAGCTCTGTTGCTACAGTAGGTCAAATCCACTTGTGTGGAGGAGCTGCACACTGCCTCCGGTGTTTGCTGAAGAGATTTTTTGTATTGCTTTCCATTTTTTTAAATTCATATAAAGCCAAATCAATTTCTGATCATTTTGTTTGATCATTAGTTTATTGTAACCCTGTGTTTTCTGGGTAGGCTAGCTAGCTGTAACTTTTTCTAACTCATAGCTTTGCAAGTCTGTTAACCCCAGAGTTGGGTACTAGGTTACACAATTGCCTTTCTTTTTAACGTCAAGGGTAATATTTAGTTCCCATCCCTATTGCCAAATAGTGGTTATTCACTGGTATTTGCCTCAGTCATTTCATAGATGTGAGGTGTTTGTCTTGGTCTCTTCAGTATTTATTTACCTATTTATTTCTATTTTATTTTTTGATTGTGTGTAACTTAGTCTGTCAATGTGGTGGCCAGTATCACAGCACTTGCAACACTAACCATGCAGCTGGGTGGCGTTTACTTCAGGCAGATTTGTGTTTGACCCGCATACTTGTCGGTGTGCTGGTTGATAGTGTAGGCCAAAAAACTTCGTGCCTCAATAGACATAAGGTGGAGGGTGCCAAAAGACTCAGGACTGAAAATATAAACTATTTAATAACCTGAACTGTACATTTAAACTAAGATATTGTCTTTCTATTACTGCACTTACTCTGTCTTATAGTGGAAGCAAGGCTGGTGACCTTCTGAAATGGACCTGGTCTCTGTCACTTATTGTTGGCCTAATTGAACCGGTGTGCAGTTTGTATACAATCAAGTGCTGTGAACAAAGAGCCGAAGTTGAAGGTTCATTCACAATATGGATAGTCAACAGTGGCAAAAGTAGGCTGCATTAACTCACTGTTCAATCCTGCTTTTGGTTGGTTTGGTTGTATGAGGCCATACCACTGTTGCTTGATTTAAGCTATTTCACCTAAGGGCTACTGTCAGCGTAACAGTGCTGGAACATTTCACATTCAGTTAGATTAAATTAAAACGTAGAGTAAAAGTGCTGTTAACAAGTTGTAATTTCAGGTGTTTTTATCCAAGGTGGTGGTACTTTGTATGGGCCTTTGCCGAGGCAAGTTCCTGGAGAAACTAGTGTAGAAAATCTACTTTCTTGTTGGTTTGATTTTATTGATTTGAGTTCAGAAGAGAAGGATTACTTTGCTGCTCACACTGGTCCTTCAGTACCGGTAAGATACATTGATGCCAAACGAAACAGACGGATCAGTATGGTCGGATCGTATGTCCACATCTTTGTATTGTGCGCGGTGTCTTTTCCCACCATTTTATGATGGAAGGATACTGTCTTGCTTGGGTTGTATTGATTTTGAGATACTGGAGATAGCCTAGCATTGTGGCACTCAGAAGAGTGAGGACAAAACAAATGTTTAAATGTGTTCTAATATAAACTGGTCAGTTTGCTCTCCAGCACTTATCTGTATATTGCTGCTAGTTACTGTGGTGCTCGGTGAACCCAACCTAGTGGATTCTTTCTTGATGGAGCTGCGGCGCGTTGAGAGAGAAACTGCTGCTTTGGACATTCCAGTCCTGTGTTAAACAACTAGATGTTTTGTAGGATTGAGATACAGTTTTGGGCCAAGCTAGATTCCCTGGTTGTCCAGAATTGTGACACTTGTGTAATACACGCTATAACATTGTCTTCCACATCTATACAGACTTACTTGGCACAATAATGACAATTAAATTATGTTTTAATTATTGGTCTGTCGACGCTGTTTGGACCTAGATGGTGATAGTGGATATTTAGCCACCGTATTCATGCATGTTAGGTATCTTCTCATTTCTGTCAGTAATAAGTGCTGACTGCTGTATTTTCTTGAATGTCATAACAGCAGGGTTGATCCCATTTACTTTTTTTTTTTTTTTTTTTTTTTAATGGAAAATTTTAAAATGTGAATTTTGATTATGTCTTTGGGATGGTTGGCGCAGTACTAGCACCACAATTTGCCTACAGTGCTCAACTCGACGTGAGTTATTCTGAAATTAATAAATGATTCAGAGTTGTGAATATGCTATCTTACTTTTCTTGTGTGGCGTTGCGCTTCAGCACAGCAGTTATATAAAATGGGCCCGATTTTTAGGCGAAAAACAAAGTCTGGTCTTTTGAGTTGTTGGCTGTCAGACTGTTTTTGAATGTTCTTAGTCCCTCTTAATAATTTTTTCCTTTTTGACCATTTATCATATGCTTGCATTATGCTTTTTTTGTAGTTGTTTTTCAGGGGATACTGCTATTGCAGGTTGTGTTATGGGGGGTCTTTGCGACCTCTGACGAGCTATACATTTCCTAATGTTTATCTGAAAACTAGACTGACGATATGTTAACCAGTCGCCTCACCGAAGTTGATCCAACAAAAAAAAAGTGTTCGTAGCCTGTAATCATGTTTAAGCATGATTTATCCAAGGTGCAGCCTGTGTGTTTATGAAAAACCCACCACCTTGGATTTGGCTCTTACGTCTAGGAATACACTGGTTAAAAGTGTTCAGACACGACCACGAAGGTCATTCAATTTCTGGATGGTCCCGAACTTGACCACATTGACTTCCGCAGGCAAACTGTAACATATCATATCACTGAGTTTCCTCTTTTTTTGACCAGTTTACACTGAGAGGCAGCCATAGATGCCAAATTCACATTTCTTATCTAAATCTTTAGTGCTTTTATCTAATAGATGAATGTGTTTGAACTTATATAACCAATGCCTGTTGATACAGTATATTTAATATATAATATGGTGTGCCTTTTTAAGCTATATTCAATGATTGTGTGATGCATTTTTCTTTTCTTTTTTTCTTTTCTTTTTTTGCCGTATGCTAGTTCATTCACTCTCAGAAATCTTGAAAATTTGGAAACTTGTCAAATGAAGTAGCAGTTAGACATTAACAATCAATTCTGTTCAAAACTGTTTGTTTGTGTTTTATGTAAGTGGAATTGCATATTAAATTGACAATAAATCAATTTTTAAACAAAGAAACGTTTGTCCTTGTTTCTTTTCGAGTGAAGTTGTTTTAACAATGCAGACTAATTGGAAGCCTTACAAAATTAGATTTCCAAAAGAAAAAATTGCATAGAGGAAAAAAGACAAGTTTCTGAGTGAAAGAACTAGCAGCATTTTTCCCAGTTTGTCAGCAACGATAACTGTTCCACTCATTAGCTGAAATGTTAGTTTAAATCCTTTTTAAATAACATTTATAAAGTGCATTTACAGCATTTTTATGCACTGCAGTTGTAAAAGCATGATGCATTTTCTGATTCCGTAGTTATACTGTTGTACTGTATTTCTAAAGCACCGTGTGAAGGTTTTATAGAGTAGTTACTTCGCTGTTGTAATCTTGTGACGATCCTACAAATGCAACCACTATGAGATTACGTTTATACAGTAAATTGCAGACATTGTATTTTACGGATGCATTTAAAATCTTTAAAAACAAGGTAATGAAAACCTACATGTTTGGGATTATTTTAATCTTGTTGATTTTATAAAAGCATTTAAAAGTGAAAAGTAAGTCAATTGTATGTGACGGTAGTGTAAGTCACAAAATACATGTGTCATCATGAATGTTCTCACCAACTTTTTTCTGTCAAAGGAGATGAAAATTTTACACGTGCGCATTTAGAGGAGTAAAGCATATGCTCTCTCTCTCTGTGCCTTAGGGACCCAGGCACCCTTGGGGGCAGGGTTCGGAAACCCCTTTGCCTCGGCAGTTGGCACTAGCTTGGGCTCTTCTACCCTTGGAGGTATTACCTCTTGTATATATCCTCTTGTTTTGCCCTTCCCTTACACAGTTTACAATTCCCCTAATGCCTCCTAGCTCTTCCCAAGCAGCCTTTTTTGTTTGAGGTCTTTGTGTTATCCTGTATGAAAGTAGTGGTAGGCAGTATGTGTGTGTGTGTGTGTGTGAGAGAGTGGTGCAGTTAAAGCTTGGCAGTGTTTTGTCTGTTCTTCCTTGCGCAAGTGGTCAAATGTGTTCACGCCACAAATAAACTGAGCAACCATTTGCCACAGGTCACTGTACTTTTTTTTTTTTTTTTTAATTGGTACAATATGTTTTCCTTAATGAAGAGAAATGTGGCCAAAGAAATTTATACTGAAATGACGTTCTACCTTTTGGGTTAAATCCACTTGGCCACAACAGCCAGTTAAAAGTAACTTGGCAGTGTGGGAACCAGTGGTCTGAACGCACACCAAGTTGGCGTGTTCTCTTGTAGTTGATGTGATTGGTAAAATAAATCTTTCTCGTGTCGTTTTTCTCCCTGCGGCCTACGCTTTGCCACGCCGTGAACTGTGAGCACTGTTGTTCCGCAGTGTCCAGTCAGAAGTTAAGCTGTGCGTAGTGCTCTATTGCTTAGGTTGGGGCATTTGTTATCCATATGGGTCATTCAGTGTCAAATCAGATAGTTTTTGTTAAAAAAAATTTCATAGTTCCATGTATATGCTATTTGACACCAAATTGCATGTTATTATTTTTTTTTGCCCCTGGGAATTTTGTCATTTTCACACCCTAAAAATGTCTTTGAGAGGAAGCCATTTTTAGGGTAGGTGTAATATTATTTCTAGAGGTATGACATTTGTTCAGGGCACAGACAAAACGGTGTCCAACAGACTGAAAGGCTCAAGCAGATGTCATATTTTTCATTACTGGCCCTTAAAAATGGAAAAAAGTAGGCACCACCCCCTCCCAAAGTATATACTGTACATTTCGATATTTAGTAACACTTTATTATTACCATCATTAGTAACAGGTAAATGTATAGTTAATTAAACATTACTTAATAATTATTTTACTTTTTTACAAACAATTATTAGTAATGCAATAATTCATGTCATTTCATCATTAGTTTGTGTAACGTGAAATTTTATCATAACTGATAACATAAGTGCACTATTTATTAACAGCTTATTACTGCACACAATAGAACATTGTATATACTGTTATAAATATTTATTAATGATTACCAAATGATTTGTAAACCTTCAAGAAAATGACATCTATAAACATAACATAGATAGACCAAAAATGGTAATCATTAACAAGTGCTGAATTCAGTATATGCAATGTTATAATGCGTGTAAAAATAAACCGTTAACATAACATAAATGATGTCGTTACAGATGATTAGTATACATTATTAATTATCATTTCATTGTCAAACAGGAAAATAACTTCTCTAAAGTTTAATATAACATTTATTAATGATGGTTAATATTAAGCGTTATGCTTTTCGGCACTGCTGCCTCTCACTTTTTGGTCTGAAATAGCATATAGGCCTACATAAGTTTGAACAAAATATCAAATGTAAACAAAAATCTGATTCGACACAGAATGACGCAAATATGTTTGTACTCCTGAGCCACTCCTTGTGTTCATTCCTGGTGTCGGCTGTGTGCTTGGCCCAAACTGACTTCCATGTCACTCTCTCCTACAGGTTTTGGTGGAGGGCCAGGATTTGGTGGGGTGGGGACTGGGGGGTCTTCTTTTGCCTTCTCCTCCACCAGTAAGCCCACAGGAGGCAGTCTGAGTGCAGGTACATACATACAGTATATCCCCCCCTTCACACCTGGCCCCAACAAATTACAGTACAGCTGAGTGTGAGTAGGCTTGTGTTAGCAAGTCAACTTCCTCAATTGAGATATTTCCCTGAGCATATGTGATCAGGCAAGTCGAGCTACTGAGCAATGTGCAGATACTGTATAATAAGTTCCTCTGGTTTCCTCTCTGCTGTGAGTAGGCTTGGTCGACCTTGTAGTCGGCCTTTTACGTAAGTGTGCTGGCAGTTTGGCCAACACATTTTGGGATATGGGGTTTTACAGCAGGTGGACAAAATCTGTTCACAATTTAGCAAATGCTGGAGTCTGCATTTCATATGGACATTGTTTATTTTTGATTTGCTCCATTGCTTTTGAATTCTCTAACATTTCTTATGTTTCCCTCCTTTTCTTTTTTTTGTCCTGCGTCCCCTGTCTCTTGCTTTTTCTAGGTTTTGGTACCAGCAGCAGCTCAGGCTTTAACTTCAGTAACCCTGGTCTCAACCCCTCGGCTGGCCTGACCTTTGGCGTGTCTAACACAGCTGCTGCGGGCTTCGGCGCAGCGCCCCTTCTCCAGCTCAAGAAACCCCCTGCTGGTAATAAAAGGGGCAAGAGATAAAACCAACGAAAAGCAAAACCCTGTGACTGACCAGCTTGCGGTTTGTAGCGGGTAAGGCCTGGTCTCCCAGAAGCATATACGTGCTAGAATAATCATTATACAACTACAGAACAAAGAAAATGTAAATCTGAAGAAATCATCCAGGCGGGATTGAGTCCACGATAAAACAGCTACACAGGATCACCCATTTAATATCACATGGAGAGAAGGAAAATCCCATTGACCAACAAGTATTATCTTTCTATCGAACATTGGTCTGTATTGTCTACTGATTTGATTCCATTTTCAGTCCTAAACCATTATGACCTTTCAGTTGATACAAAATGTTGCCCACGTTCACATGTTCCTATTAGATTGAACAATTCAATGATATCACTTTGGTCTTATTAATACTCTGCAACTGAATAAATATACTAGACAGTGGAGTGTATGGAAAGTAAAAAAAAAATAATAATAATTATGTTTGCATCATTTTAAATATGAGTTTGCCCATTTGCATTAACTCAAAAATGCTGCCTGCACATTATAACCTGTAGCGCTACAATGCTTTTGGGAATGCCAGCCATTGACAGAGCTATGTCAGGTACAAATCGTTCAGTTATCTGTGAGGAATTCCTTTTTTCTGAATATTGTACAAGATCGATGTGTTTTTCTGCTTTTGAGGTGGACAGTAGTGCAGTTGGTTCAATTGTATTACACAAACTCTGTCAAACGCACAACTGCACTTGAGAGCCTGTCAAATGATGGCTTGGCCCAAGTCTCGTCCAAGGAAAGGTAAGATAAGATAAAAAGAGAGAAATTTATGAGGTAATAGTTGATTTGAAACCGTGTAATCCCTGCCTGAAGGTGTCGATGAGGAGTATTATCTGATCCGAGATAGTTTTATAGGCACAGGAGAGTGTCCAGGGTGGGTTTTTGGGGAAGCACAGCTTTATTTTTGTATCCAGAGGAGAAAGAGATGACATTCGGGAGGGGATAAAAGGGGACTAGCACCTTAAGATAGTCCATTATCTAGTCCACATAACCTGTGTTGTTTTTGATAGATTCCATCCTTGTCGTTGTTTGATAATTACTTTTTAGACCCATTTAGTTTATCCCAATGTAAGAACCTGGGAGAGGAAACGCTGTGTTTGTCTGACATGACTCCCATTAAATCTTAAGTTAGTTGAATCTGAAAGGGATTTGACGAGCAGATTCTACCTACTCGATTTATACTTTTGCTAGGTTAAATGTGCACTTGCCAGTCATATAACCTGACAGTGATTGTGTGAATGTGCATGTGTGCCTATTGCACAAGTATGAATTTGTCTCTGGTCTATCATAGTTGCTGACTTATTTTGAATGTTGGGGTTGGCTGGTGGGATATTCTGCTCTTAAAAATTGTCCATGTCTGTTTGGTTACCAAATACTGGTAGTTGTACTATTATTTTCTAATCACAGTCTGTGTAAACCTGTATTTTCAAGAAGCTGTTTAATAATAAAATCTTCAATATGATGGTTTTGCCTGTTTAAGGCATCACTTCAATAAATGTGTATGTTGACACAGAATGGCGTCTGTCATGTGTTTATCCCAATGTGCATCACCTGATTTGTGACGCTTCTAACTTTAATCTGATAATGAAGACACATTCGTAGTTTCACCAGTCTTTACCACTTGTATGGTACTGTTCACAGAAAGAACAACATTATTATTAATGATAATAATAAATTTAAATAAATTAAAAATATATATATTTTTACAACACCGTTCATACAAGAAAAAAATGACAATTAACATAAAAACGGGGATATAATGCCATAAATGTTTCATTACTTTTTCCTGTGCCCTTGTCCTTTGTGCACTGACTCTCCTGAACTGCAGGGGGCGGTAAAGCGCCTCGCGCAGCATTGCAGCTACCCTTAAAAACAGAAGAACGCCGTTGCTATGCGACGACGCCGCAATACGCATCACATTAAGTGCTAAGCAATTAACATTATTGGAGCTAGCCACCCATGTTTTAGCCAAACCCTCCGCATTTATCGTTCAACAATCCAGGTAATGTCATTTTTTTTTTCAATATATCAATATATCAATATATTCTGACGGTTAAAATGAGTCAGAAAAATGTCTCTTGGCTCTTTCTGCCAAAGTTAGTGGCCTGTAGCATCGACGTTAACGTAAGACTAATGCAGCGCATTGACGTGAACGTTGAGTACTTAAATGCGTTTATATGTGTTTAAATCAATCGAGCAAATAACTTTTTCATAATAGCCCAATTGTTTCTGTGTGTTTATTCCTAGTTAAGCTGGCGTCACATTGTCTCTTTATTGCAGCTTAAAGAGCCGATTCAAAAAGTGTTACTTAAAACATTACACCTTTCGGTTGTCTCATATTTGCGGCTTATTGTTTTGCTGTATTTCTCATTCAAGTAACTTAAAAAAAAAACCGTTGTTCAGTATCGATTGCCGTATGAACAGGATCTCCTCCAACATGTCACATTTTTATCACACAGTTCTGTATAATAAATACAAATATGTAGCTTTTCCGGCTTGTATCTCTATTGAAACATGCTGCTTTCATGGTCTTTGCCTCCATATTCTTCTCAAACTTAATTGTACTGTAAAACTGTAATTGGACCGCTACGTCAAAAAGAAACAGAATTTATTTTTTTTACGTTATTGTTGTGGTTATTGTCTCTGTGTGTAGTTCTGAGTGGCTGTCATGCTGCTACTTCTCTCTCCCTCTCTCTCCCCCCTCTCTCTCTCCCTCTCTCTCCCTCTCCCCCCCTCTCTCTCTCTCCCCCTCCCTCTCTCTCCCCTTTCCCCCCCCCCTCTCTCTCTCTTTCTCCCTCTCTCTCTTTCTTGGCCACTGTCCAGTTGAGAGAATAGAGACACAGATTGGGCTTCATTACTTGGCGCTGAACTATATAGAGAGTTGGGCTCGTGGGTGTCACCAGTTTCATCTCATGGAAAATTCATACTAATTTGTAGGAAAATAAATATTTTTCATCTGATGTGCAAAAACATTAGCGACTGTGTCCCTCCATCTACAGAGAATGCATGGCTTTGCAGAGTTTTGTGTAAAGTCCGCACTTCCTAAATACTGCAATGTTCTGCTTACAGGGTACAGACAGATTTACAGAGATGCTCCCTTTTTCTCTCAGTAATTAATAACTTCAGTTTGCTGACTTCACCTGCTGTGGAAAAACAGAGTGCATAACAGTCCCTGTGTGTACCCATTATTATTATACCTTCATCTACCCCCAGCTGAGCTCTGCTCTCCTGTGGCTCCTCCATCTCTATGGTATCAGTCTGCAGCTGTGTGGGTGACAGTCAGCGAGAAATGTCTCACCGTGTGGTCAAGCCACAGACACAATCACCAGGAAAGGTCGTCGTCATACTCTCCGTCTTCGGTTCAAATTTGAGTTAGCTCAACGGTCTGAAGGTGGTTATTAACCATTTCAGATGTAATGATGTAATACAACTGGCTTGTAACTCGTCGTCGCTCTGGAGATTCTGAGTACCGTAGCATGAGTATGTCGGCATCATTATTATGTTTGCTTTGGAAAACAGTAGAAGTGCCATCTTCTTTTCGTTTCACCGTAAATATTTCCTAATATTTAGTCTATTCTCACTGGTGTATATGGGGTAGACAGACTATTACAAACACCTCTCAGTATAACAGAATACAGCTCAAGAAAAAAAAAACACAAAATAACCAAAAGGTTCAATCCACATCTCTAAAATAAGAACAGAATTTCATATCCGGTAATGAAGGTAGGATTTATTGCAGAGCTGTTGTATTAGACCGCATTACATTTAGAACCTAATAAAGTGACAACTTTTTTAAATACTTGTAAGAACATTTAGTTTCACAAAAATTAATACGTTTTAGGAATTTACTGTGCAAATATATTGTGTTGGAAAATCTGTTGAAATGTTCAGTAGCTCACATTATATGCTATTGATTTATGACAATAATGTATTCTGTAATCGAAGTTGTGTTGTGTTCCAGTTTTACACCCCAGCACTTCCCGGGCTGCTCAGTGAAATGTTAAGTAGGATAAAGCTGCAGTAAAGTCAATAATTTGATGCCAGTAAAAACTAAATTGGCTAATATTGCTCAGTAATAAACTAGTCTTTTACAGGATACAACTGAATAACTAGAGAATTCATAAAAATTCTAGATGCCTCAATATTGCAAATTGTAAAAGAAAACACTGCAGAGAAACCCTGGTAAGCACTTTACCGTTAAAAAAAAGGCCTATGTTTTCCTTTTATATTACTCAATATTATTCCCTGTTATATAATATTTGTTTGTTTTCTATTATGTTATAAGAAGTTTAGACAGCTTTATTGTGAATTCAAATGAACCACCAGTGCTCACAGGGGTTTCTTTGTGTGGCTAGTGGGCCACATTTATCTCTGTCAAAATGAAAGGAAATGATTAATTCTGATTACAGAGTCTGGCGGTTGATTTAGTATAAGAACTCTTCAGCTCCAAGAGATCTTTCACAGGTTCATTTCAGGTCTGAGGCCTGGGTCTGCTGCACAGCTGCAGGGAAATGTGTGCTTCATTGATCCCAGATCCCCTTTCTACATGTCCTATGTACAACATCCCGCACTTGCTGCTGCACTGTGATATTTTAGAATACTATATTATGGTCAGTTTTTGGCGCATACAATACTAAACTCTTAAAATAATCATTTAACATTTTCTTTATAAAAAGTCATAGTATTGTATGTCGAAAATTAACAGAAAAAAAGTCATAGTATTGTATGTTTGAAGTTATCATAATAAAAGTCATTGTATAGTATATCGAAAAAATTAAAAAATATCTAATTAAGTGCCGTGCTCAGGAGCACAATGGTGGCAGCCTTGTATTGAACTCATACACTTCTAGTGGTGTGTTTGGAAGCCTAACCTCTGACCCCGAGACTACCATCACATATAGAAATGTCAAAAGATATCAGACAAAAACTCATGTTATATTATGTCGAACATTTTCAGAAAAAAAGTCACAGAATTGTATGTTTAAAGTTACGTCATAAAAAAAGTCATAGTATTGTATGTCGAAAATGATTACAAAAAAAGTCATTGTATTGTATGTTTAAAGTTATCAGAATAAAAGTCATCGTATAGTATGTCAAAAAAAAAGTCATAGTATTGTCATATGTCAAAAAGCATAAAGTTATGTGCCTTGTTCAGGAGCACAATGCACAATACTTGGTATTGAACTCCACATCCGGTGTTCTGTTTATATGTCTAACCACCAGACCACTTCACTACCACCACACATAGAATGTCAAAAGATATCAGGAAATAAGTCATAGTCTAGTATGTTGAAAAATGATGATGAAAAAGTCACAGTATAGTATGTCATAAAAAGATCAGAAAAGTCATAGTATAGTATGTCATAAAAAGATCAGAAAAGTCACAGTATAGTATGTCATAAAAAGATCAGAAAAGTCATAGTACAGTAAATCATAAAGAAATGTCATCGTATGTCGAAAAATATCGGACAAAAAATAATAGTATAGCATGTCGAAAAATTATCGGAAAAAAGTCATAGTAAAGTAAGTCGAAACATATCAAACATCATAAAGAATATCACAGTAAAGTCCGTCATAAAAGTCTGAAAAATGTCACACTGTAGTATGTCATAAAAAAGTCCCAGTATAGTATGTCATATAAACGTAGTAAACAGTAAAATCAATATTGTCAGTCAGTCCTCAGGACTCTACTCTAACAGCCAGTATGTAAGTATAAGTATGCCCCAGGGTCAAGAGAGATGTGAGACGCTCACTTGCACAAGTTACCCAAATATGGACACAATGGGACGTGCTCACTGAGCTTAATGTCCCCAGCGGTTGTTTTAAATACGTCTCTGGCAGAATTGCATGTCCACATAATTAGCAGCAACATCCTCCATTACACAGAGACATTACTGTACTGTGGGAGGCTTTTTATTCCAAGGGATTTTGTTGATCATAAATACATTTCTCAGTTCATATATGCCTGCATCCCACATGCACCTCATGAGCACGTTGACCTTGCTCCTGGTAGGTTTAGACAAGCTCCTGCAGTCCTTCCCCCATTCAGTCAATCACATATTCCCCTCAGACCACAAGCAGCCAAAACACCCCAACACACCACGGTCTCTTCTATGGCATACCTGAAGCAGGAGCGCCACACAAAGATCTCCTATGAGTCTCCTCTTGACACAAGTACTGAACTGTTTAGGTTTGTGTAGGCTGTGTGTGTGTGTGTGTGATGATAATTGTGCGAGTGTTTGCGATAGGGTTTTAATAGGCCTGCTTGTGTCTAAGATTTGCCTGAAAATTATGGGGTTTTTTCACATCATCGCAAAGGCCTAATGTGGTGATTATTAATAGCTTGATTAGAAACACTTCGTATATTAATGCTTAATCAGTTAATGAGGCCAGGACAGACAACACTGTCTATTCAGAAGCTGAGGACAAATCTTAAATTCACGGATAGAAAAAGCTTTTGCTGCCAGTTGAAGAGGAGCAATCCAATAGTCCACAAGTGGCAATTAACTCATTTTAATCAGCCAGCAATGGACCTTAATTAAGTTCTTTTTTGTGTGATGTGTGTTCATGCGTGTAAGAACAACTCCCAAATACAGCCTGGACAAATCAACTTCATGTATAGCATATTCCACAAATGCTGTTAGATCCCAGGCAAAACGAGTATGAATAATAAATACACAAAAACATTACATAGAATTAAGACAATCTATAAGCAAATGAGGCAACTCTTACACACACACGCGTAACAGTTCAGGTCTCAGTAATTCATGTTACATCTGCCAATATGTGTCACAGTGGGGATTGTGAGATCATTGTTCCATTAAGATAATAAGGCTTACAGAGGAGAAAAAAAAACGCTTTGGGGGCGTTTGCTTGATTGACAGGTGCCTCTCATAGGCAGCCCTGGAGGTTTCTGCTTGCTCATCCCACCCCGGCTTTAAGATAATGGTAAGTTGTAAATCCAAATCCAGGCTTTAAAACACATCAGGTGATGTCAATGGCATAATGTCCGTGTTCCTAGCACATTATTTACATGAGACACAGTGTAGTGACAGGAGTTTTCAGCTGATTACCTCTTTTGGTCACACCAACACAATACACCTTTTAGGGTGAGGCTCAGCTTTCACCGTTAAACATAATGCTTTGTCGTTTCTTTCTCCTCTCATAATTCTCATTCAGCTCTTGAGTTTGCTCTGGCAACGTTTAACAAATCAGGAGCAGTTGAGTCCACATCATCCCGGTGGATAAAGTCCAGAGGTTTTATCATCCCACGTTGGAGCTCCCTGGAACATATAGCATGTTGTTAGACGTCTATGACATACATGTGTACCGTACAAACTGTAAGCAATAGAATGCAAATGATACCATTGCTGGACTATGGAGACAATGGGCCCGACCGCCTCCCCTCCAGAGGAGCAACACACGCATCATTTATCGTTGTTCAGCCTCTTTTTGTTGTTGTTTTGCGTCTCTTTGTATTCTTTACACATCTCTCTGTGGTTTTGTGTCTCTTTGTGGGCATTTTATGTCTTTTTTTTTTTTTTCATTCTGTCTCTCCGTAACTGTTTTGCGATACTTTGTAATTGTTGTGGTCCTTTTGTAGTCATTCTGTCTGTCTTTGTGGTCATTTTGTGTCTCTTTGTAATTGTTCTGGTCTTTTTTAAGTAAATTTTTTCCGTTGTTGTCTTGCCCAATTCCCTATGAATGCTGTCAACAAAATAAAGTGCAGCTGTCCTGAGTACAGTAGAATCTGACTGATAAAATATCCATGTTCTCCCTCATCCTTACCCTGAAATCTGTTACACAACAGCCACAGAGAGGAATCCTTCAAATGGAGCCTTTGTGTCCACTCTCTCTTCTCCTGTCTCTTTCGCATTGCTCTGCTACATTCATCGTGTCCCTGGAGATGTGATGTTATGAGCGAAGCTTGAAGAAACAGTAACGGGTTGTGCAACATGGTCCACCCTGGAGCAGAGATTCCTAAGCCCCTGACATCTTTGCAATGACATCATGTTTCTCCCAAGTAACAACATCCTAAAACAATGGAGCTTACAGTTCTGAAGCTGTACTGTATGACCATTGTACTAGAGAGGACGGACCTAAAAAATAAGTTTTAGATGCATAGATATGTGAGGATATGCTTACAGATGCTCTGTGGAGCACATGTCACTGTTTCATTGCGTTCCACTGTGTTTGAGAATACAGTTGTTACTACACATGGTCTGTAAATACAGAAATATGTCTGTGTTTCAACTGCATCTCCTTATCTTTGTGTGGTACATGACAAGCTATATTGTGGATTGTATAACTACATTATACGTCAATGATAAAGTACGATTTACTTTGCTAAAATTGTCAACAGGTGTACCTGACAAGATGATATATTTTTTTTATTAGAACAAGTACAAGCAGTGTCTCCGATCACGCTCAATTGCATTTTAGACAGACGACCAAAACCACACAATCTGGTTTGAGACAACAGAGTGTGCTATTGTGAGAGTGAGAACATTAAAGACAGAAGTGTGTGAGAGCAGTATTTATCTCCCATAAGATGAATCCAGAAACAGAACATGACAGCTTACAGTTTAAAGGAATACAGAACAAAGACGGCTGCAAGTCAGCGAAGCTCAGCACTGCAAACTCCCAATAGTTTATCCACTGTCCACTGGAAAGTACCAACTTGGCTGCAGGGACTTTCTGGGGAGAAGGAACTACGGCCCTGGAAGTTCCTGAATTAATTTTTCTTTTTTTAAGGTTTCTGGATTCCCAGAAAAGCTACTGAAGGTGGTGGACCGCAGTAGTCCAAGTCTAAATGTGTCTCTATTTCTATTTTGCAAATAGTGTTTTTAAACCATCTTGGAAAGCCATATGAGTGTAGCTTAAAATTTGAATCTGTCATCCGTATCCTCATGCTATTGCTGTGTTCTGTTATTTAGTAATAAAAAAATAAAACTGATGTTTACAATGAAATCACTGGAATGCCAAATCTTTGCTACCCAATATCTCAGTTTCAGTAGATCACAAACCTTTATTGGAAAAGTATTCTGAGCAGTTATTTTCAAAATACTATCAACTAAGTTCTACTGTGAGGATCAGAGAAAGATCTGTTTTAAGTCAAACAAAACACAGGGGGTTTTAGCCCATTAACACCAGCTGAAAATCCCGCTCCTGTGACCTCGGAGCTTATCTCCTCACCTCTCCTCTTTTCCGTCTGCTGGGTGAAATGAATACGCCGGCAGTGAGGCCAAATGCGGTGAGGCTGCCAGCTGATAGGTTGTGTGTATGATATATTAACTTCGGCTAACCCAGACATAAGGGAACAAGCAGTAAAAAAGCAAACGCACACTCCACCTGACAGTTTGTGTAAGGCGGCTTTGTGCCTCTCATGCTGCTCATTAAAAGATTCCAGCCTGACTCAAAATAGCAGCCTTGTTCAGTTGGGCAAATGATGAATAATAACCCACTGTGTCTGATGCTAACAATTAATGGGCCCGATTTCTAGGTAATGAAACAACAGCTGTGCTTGAAGGAACATTAGCACGGCCATTTATTAATTCAATACTGTCATTTTGTTACTTCTATCCCTTCCGTCCTGTCTTCCATTGCTCGCTATCTCGCCTTCGCTCACTTCCTCCTGATGTAGAAGTTGGAAACTCGAATCATGCCGTTCTGCTTGTTGCTGTCGGGCAGAAAACCAGTGTATCAGTGCAACAGCCTGTCGCAGCAGCGTAGGGATCTTCCAGAGAAGGAACAGTGAATATTACTATTTTATAACTTATAACTGTCTGCGCGTCTCAGCCGACCAACACTGACTGACAGAAATGTTGGGCCGAACAGAGCTAAAGCAGTGTTCAGCACATCTAGAGTCATCACCGCGGAAAACATATGGGCAGCATACCCTTAGTTTAAGTCGTTTATTTTTATATATATATATATATTTCCTGAATATTGTTTAATTAAATATGTCCTTGATCAAACACTATTTGAATTTTTGAAATGCAGTTCTAGTCAACAATTTCAAACTGAGAAATGATTGCACATTATGTGAAATTTAAACCCACGTTAATGTATAACGTCAGCACCGCAATGTATTCGGGCTATAATCATGTGTACTCAAATGATGACCTAATCCAACAATGTTAGCTAATTCTAGCAATCAAATAAATCAGGGTAAAAATACGTTTTTGAGTCCAAACATCAGTCCGGTTGCATCTCAGTTAATACTTTCAGATATCATATGACCTTGATGATTTAGTAAAATAAGGAATTTTTATGAGATTTGACTGGAGCTGAATCCAAGGGGAAATGATTCAAATGAGAAAAAAAAAATAATTAGGCTGTTTTGAGCAAAGAGAAGTGGGTAGCGTCTCTGTTGGTGCTGCATATGAAACAGCCTCATTTTCCACCACCTACATCCACTCTGCTTATTGCAAGTGGATGTAGTGAGGTAGGCTTCATTACTATGAGCATAATGACAGCTGTAAAGCTGAGGAGAACTGGCACGCACACACACACACATGCACACAACACCTACACTTGTGACTGCAGGCTGCTGAGGAAGTTGTCAATGTGATCCTGTGGCATGTCCCCGTCCAGGTGAGCCAGGTAGGTGTAGAGTTTGACAAAGGTGTTGAACGGGATCCTCGCAGCACCCCCCTCCTCATCCTCTGTCAGGATTTCACAGGCAAACTTCAGAGAACTCACAAGGGTCTGAGATGGTGTGTGAAGAAACAAGAAGCCGAATATATGATTTTGTCACAAAAAAACATATCTTCGGCATTCAAGGATGATAATAATACATTTTAATTTATACATCATCACGTCTCCTCGGAGCATCACAAGCACACAATGCAAATACACTTACGTGCGCGCACACAAGCTCACGGGCAGTTACGAAATGACAGCCTAATCAGTGTAGAACAGGACTGCCCTCATGTGGTTAAAGTGCTCAACAACCTCTCACACAGCAGCGTCCTCTCCAAAGAAGTGACACTGAGCACATAATGTTGGTACTGCTGGGCTGCATGTGCTTTTACACATTGAACGTCATCGTGCGCAAAGTTCTTCTTAGAGAAATTCTCCTTAGTCTGTCTCTGCTGCTCTATCTCCAGCTTTGAAGCGAAATTATCGGCTTAAGTGCATTGAAAAGACTCAAGTAGTCTGAGAAGGATTTATCTCTGGAGCCCGGGGACCTTGATGGAGAAGTCTGGATCACGGACGTCTGGAACTCGTCTAAACACTAGAAGACTAGACTGTGTGATGAATAAAAAATACTCTTCAGGATCTCCAGCTGTGCTCTGCCTCACAGTAGGTTTTTAGTCTCAAAGGAAGTGGTATTAAGTGGTTTCAGCAATTATATCTGGCCTTGTGTAACATCTCACCCCTCCCAGAGCACTGCAGCCCAGAGCGAAAAACTCCATCCAGTCGATGTCTGAGCCGAAGCTGCCCAGCGACAGCAGGGTCTCCAGCTGATCCATGGGAAGACACAAGCCCTTCCATTTCTTCTGCAGTTCCTCCTTGCTGCATGTTGGCCTTGGGGACAGCTACAATTGGGTGGAGGAAGTGGGGGTTTAGGAGAGATGAGGAGGGGAAAATTAGGTTATCTAGTTAACTAGATGACTGTACAGAATCACAAGTAATTATTCTATATTGTTGTTATAAACTGCAGTACTGGATCTAGGAATCAGGTGGCCATACTAATGACCTGTCTATCAGATACTTTGCATTACTGATGGGGACTTTCATGTATGGTAAGCTATGTAATTAAGACACAGCGAGTGTCCCAAATCAACAGTGCTACTTTGTATTTGGGGTAGATTTGGGGCTATAAAGTTAGCAGACTTTTCTTAATTTGTATTTTTATTATCTAAAGTTAACACAGTTAAAATACTCCTGGCATGAAAAACAGAAAGATGGCATGCTGGCAAGTTTAAGACTGTTGCTTAAGTGTTGGTCTTTAATGAAATATTAATTATTCAGTTCTTTTAATAAATCCACCACCCCAAGAAGCCAGTACATGCCCCAGGTGATGTTTACAATAATATGAAACTTTAATGATTCAGCTGAGGAATCAGCATCACTGCAATATGCAGATACACACACAAAAAAAACACAAGAGTTTTATGGATATTAAACTTAATGCAACTAATGATTACAAGGTACATTAATAAATTACAGAATGTAGCCTGTACATATAAAACAGTTAAGCACAGTGGAAAATATGCAATACATGAAGCAAGTGATTGTGTGATAAGTACCTGTTTATGAAGAATCTTAAGAAGACCTGGAGTCAGCCCAGTGTCTGTCTTCTGGGTGGCAACATCCATCTCCAGCCTGTCCTTGACAGGAAGACACTCTCCTTTAGACAGCGCATTGAAGTATCTGAGAGGACAC
>CALSCE010009814.1:3469955-3490677 GCA_943593645.1 Bovichtus variegatus
AGAGAGAGAGAGAGAGAGAGAGAGAGAGAGAGAGAGGTGGCTGAACAGAAAGCACTGAGGCTGTGTCTCAATATCCCACTATGTACCATCATGGAAGATGTAACTCATGTCCACAATCCTTTTAATCTTGACAATCACTGCTTATGAACTTAATCACATCAAACCTGAGTTTACAGCAAAGTGATGCCGTGAAGATATCGAATGACTCATCGTAGGCTGATGCTGAAATGCTGGTTTCCTCTTTGCGAGCTTTCATGAATCAGATGTAGATTACCGTCACACATTGGGGATTCTTTAAAAAAAAAAAAAGAAATAAAAAAGGAAGAGGTTTTAATTGTGTTTTCAGTATCACTCGAAACCAACTGCGACCTTGATGTGAAGACACAAAAAACATCTGCGACTTTTGCAACGTTTGCTGTGTTCAAACAGGTGCTTAAAAAAAGTATTAATAGGAATAGAAAAAAGGAACTGCCTATTTAATTTTGTACGGAAAGAGCATGTAGGCTATGATACACAATGAATACATATTTAGTATTAATATCTGAAACTGTATTAGGCTGCTGGCACACTCTCAACATGAATAGGCCAGTGATGCAATAGCTATATGCTAGACATAAATACACACATAAAACCACTCTGTATGAATATTCTAAGAATATTATAGGGCTGCGTCCAGCAGAGAGTAGAATTAATCTCTTGTTAGTAGCCAGAGAGAGAGAGAGAGAGAGAGAGAGGGAGAGAGAGAGGGGGGAGAGAGAGGGAGGGGGGGAGAGGTCCCAGTCCCATCTAATCGGATTAGGCAACTAGGTTTAGAGGCTGCTGTCTCTCTCCGCCCTACGAGGGACGGTCGTATACGCAGCACTTTAACTTTCTGCTCTAGCTTCACTTTTTGAAACTGCAAACTGAATCGTATTTCTGACGGGAGATTCCTGTAACTACAACTCAACGTGGTTTCGTTTTGGGGGCGCGCGGAAGAAGACGCAGATGGACAGGCTATGCCAACTCTCTGATGGGTAACTGCACGCGCAAACATGCTCAACTAGTAGACCTCTATAGCTTCAGGTCAAGGAGCTTGTGTAACTTTGGCTCCCGTAGACGATGTCATTGATTTATTTTTAAGGTTACGATAGTTTGATTACTCTCTTTCCTGGAGAGACAGCCAGTCCCATGCCAGCACCCCGCGTGCCAGGTTGCACTCTACCCCGAGGACAGTGCCCTCGGCTCGGGGGTTAGATGGTGCTGATCACGGACGACAGGGATGGAGGAGGCTCTTCGTCAGTCCGGGTCAAACACCTCCAGCTGGAGCAAAAAGTCGGGGGAAACATCACCCAAGTCCACCCGACAATAGTCGAGGAGTCCCTCTGTGACGACGAGGACTACCTGGGCTCGTGCGAGGAGGACGACGAAGAGGACGATGGAGCGGAAGAGGACGAGGATGAATTCGAAGAAGTTGACTTTGAGGACTTGGAGGACGGTCGGAGTATCGCGTCGGACGACTCCTTCTACCCGCCGGATGATGTGTTCGCGGACTCGGAAAGCACCCCGTCCCCGGACAGCCCGGAACCGCTGTCTTTTTTCCAGGCGTGCTGCACCAACAACGCCGCTATCGTCCGGATAATGATAAGACATGGAGTGAAGGAGGAGGTCAATGAGAAGGACAGGAACAACAGGGTAGGGATTGTGGATGTTCATTCACAGGTAGCTAAATCAGTAACCTGGTCCACTTTGAGACCAGACTAACACATGGAAACGTGCTTTTAAACAGACTAATGTGAGGGACAAGGCTTTATTAAAGTCTCAAGTCACTTAGCTGTATTGACTAGAATTACATACCATAGGCCTAGTATTTCAGGTTATTCAGCAAGTGTAAACGGTCTCGCTCAGGTGCACTAATGACGCTCATTTAGTGTAGTCCTATTATTGTAGTGCCAAACTGAAACACAGCCAGATGGCCTCTGTCATCTTCCAGTCACTCAGTGCAACAAGTTAAGAGCCTCAGATTCAGCAGCCTAGGTATTGAAATAACTAAGCCTGAGCTTGCTGAAGTGACATACTTACCCCTTGTCCAGGCCCATGCTGGCCTGCCTCACTCACACATAGCTATTACACCAGTATCTCAATGAGTCTGTCACCAATAATTAATGAATAACCAATCAATTACAATCAAATGTTCATCTGGTATTTGTTGCAAAGTGTGTTGAATTGACCGTTTCTTGTCTGTCTCACGAATGCCTCTTCTTCTACATGTTTTCTTTATTCCCTCGGTTCAATTTATTTCTATAATAAGCTCACACCTTCATCCTGTATCATTTTTCATACCAAGCTGGTACTTTCTGACAGGTCGGCGTGTGTGTATGTGTGTGTTGACAGACCTCAGTTTTGCAAGAGTGAGCAACCTCAAGCTCTAGAAAAACACTGAAGTCTCTCACAGTTAGCAGAACACACAATCCTCTGTATGTGTGAGAGAGGGAGCGCATGTGTGTGTGTGTGTCTGGTCATGCAGGGACATTCATGTGAGGGTGTGTGTGTGTGCATTTTCTTCTGCATTTAGATTCAATTTGTGGAAGTCCATGGGTAAACACATTATCTACGAATGAAATGATGGCATTAGTGTGTCTAAGAGCAATCTGAACAGTCTTGCTAATGACCCAAGATGCATTTTAAAGCCATAAATTCCACAGTAGGGAAGTAGCAGGGCCTGTTGAAGTATCCTATCGACTTTTACCAACATCAAACACTGATATCAATAGCAATGTGCAATCATTTATGTATGTACAACTTCAGCCCGTTGACTTTAAACTACATACACCATTTTTTCCCCTGCAGGTTATTAATCAAACATAATAACTGCTTATTGGAAAAAATATTGGAAATCCTATCTGCAGTGCAATCAAAGCATGTATCCCTTAAGCCTTGTGTAACACTTCACTCCTGCCAAACAACTGCAGCCCAGGGCAAAGAGATAAATCCATAATGATGGAACGGCAGACTAGTTTTCTTTCATCTGGACATTTCGCTAAAAGTAATTGCATTAGCTGGCAATGGGCACTTTGAGGAATCACATGTGTTTAATCGTGCCACTTCTTTGCCATTTTATAAAAGCCCTTTTTCCTCATTACCAGTATAGTGTTTTACACCTTATGGACGCTAACTGTAGTTTTGTTACATTGGCCACTCAAGAGCTCCAGCTGGGAAGTTTGTGGTGCAGTTGTAGTTGCTGAGGGAGAAAGTGTGTTTTGTTCATTTACTTTCTCCATTGAAAATGTCTGGACCTTACGTCACAAATCTGCGTCTCTAACCTTAAGGCCACCTCCATCTCTCTTCTTCTATTTCACTATCATTTCTCACCGCCTCTCCCTCCTTATTTCTCTGTATGTAATTACTGATGAGGTCATGGAAAGGAAGAGTAGAAATCACACGTTGGAATGTGAAGATTTCTCTTCTGACATGCAAGAGGGAGGGGATTCATTAAGGGGGCACCCCAAAACACATGCTTGCATACAATGTGCTTGTGCTTGTGTGTGTGTGTGTGTGTAGCAGTGAGAGACATGTGTTCGCATATATAATCAGGATGTGAGATAGTACATTCGCCATTTGCCTTGCCGTGTCCTGTGACCTCAGGGATGTGCACGTCGTACCCAGACACAATATAGGTTAGGCAACCTGAACATTGGAAACACATGTTGATATGAATCTGTTTTGCTCATTAGTGCATGAGTGGGCGCTCAACATCCTGACACAGCTGTAAACATCCTAACATACAGTAGCATACAGCCTTACCATGTGATTTGCGAAACAAAGAGGGTTTGGGTTTGACCAAATGCAAGCTATACAAGCTATTTCCCCTTTGCCTCATCAGCAGTTTATAGAGCGGTATATTGGAGAACTAAAAAGGCTATGAAGATGCAGAAAAGAGCTATTATTGACAAGAGTTATTTGACACATTCATAATAATGTGTTGCCTCTGTTTTCTGTGGTCAGGATCAGCTTCAGAATGGCAGCCGAGAGGCTGGCAGGGTTTCTGTGTTTTGCATAAAGGTACTTCATCAAGATGGATGTTTGCCAACACAGGAGATTAACCCTGAGCCTGAGGTTAATGGTAGTCGAGTAGTACGTTCAATTCTAGCTGCACAATAAAACAAATTCCTTTTGAAGGGATGTTGATTACCCAAGATGTAAGATGTGTGTGTGTTTGGATATCTTATGGCAAGCAGGAATGGTAGATTCACAAGGGTGTTTGGCTCTATAGCCAATGCCTGATTACATCACATATGTAATATGTTCCAGTCAGAGTTTTTTTTACTAGTAAATGTTCCATGGTAACTTGAGAATAAATTTCGAGGCTTAAAAGAGAGACAAGTATATTTGCGAAAAAGAATTAGTGTCACAACTTTCTATATTATTTTTTCCAACATGTGTTGGGGGCCTTGTTTGAACCTTGTTGCAAACCCATCTCTTTTTGTGTCAATCCGGCCTTTGCAAAGCACTAAACGTATACTTTCCAGTGCCAAGCGCATATGTTAAAACTTGTTATCATGCTCACAACACAATAGGCCAGGCATAAACAGACAGTGTCTGTCCCCTGTACAGTGAAGACAGAGAGAAACTGTCAACCAACGCAGCCTAAATGCCAAATTTAGCAAGAAACTTAATGACAAGCCGTGATGTAGGTTACAAGTACGTGTATTTAATCACGGCACAGTAATTATACTGTCAGTGTCAGAATCCCTACAGTATATTCTTAGTGTTGTGACTGTGATAGCGGAGATTTTGGGTGAGATCTCCACAATTTATTGGCCTTGTATTGTAACAAGTAAAAGATGAAGTCAGTAAACATCGGGTTTTTCTCTTCTGAGTGTGAATGTATATTAATATGGGGTAAATGTCACACAAGGTGCCAACACTGCTCATCTAATGCAATGCTCGTTCACTCACTCACTCACACACCGATGGCTGTGCCTTTGGGAGCAATCTGGGGTTCAGTGCCTTGCCTGACAACACTTCGACATGTGGAATGGAGGAGCCGCGGCCCCCCGCTATATCAGTGTTCAAGCCACATCTGACCCCGTTTAGGGCAGTGTGTTTTTTCCCTCGCAGTGGATTGAATAAGTTGTCGTCGTCACATGAAAACTCAATAAATACACACACACACGCGCACACACACGCACACACAATTCAATCAAGTTAAATGAGGCCACCCTGCCTGGCTGCTACCTCTCTCTCTCTCTCTCTCTCTCTCCCTCTCTCCCTCTCTCTCACACATACATACACACACACACACACCCACAGAGATAGATACAGGCGGCACAGGCGGGGTGAGACAGAAATTTGGCAGTGCAGATGGTAGCAAGCATGTTGCTGGCTGTTGGTGAACACAGATGAGTGGAAAAATCAAAGCAACAGTCATACACATCTGATTTGATACAGCCATGTGAACGCTCAGCTGCGGACAGAAACACAGCTAACAGGGAGGCTATTGACAGAAACATGGCCCAGTACGTCTGTGTCAGTGCTTCTGGTGTATGCGATTGAGGGTGGTTGAGAGTGTGTTTGCCCGTGTGTGCATGTGCTTGAACACAAAGAAGGTACTGTAAAATGCCAGACGAATGCAGCGTTTATACTTGTTTTTTGTGTGTGCAGGCTGCAGAGATGCAGCTCTGCCACTTGGATGACTCGCAGGGTTTTAGCTTCGACCAGTTCTTATTTTAAAGTGAAAAAAAAACAAAAAAAAACAGCGTGGGCTAGCCCTTATTTAGGAAACAAGAAGGTTTTTAGATCGGTTTATTGAAGAAGTCACATTGAGGACCCACGACGGAAGCAGCCTCCTGGTGTCTCTCACACTCGACATTACGATTACCACATTTTCCAGCAGTAGCAGAATGATAAACATCATTGGGCATAAAGAGGCAGGTCACTGGACTACTAAAGGATTAGCAAACACAGCTGATATCTGATTAGTTCCATTCATTTTGATCGTTGGCAGCTAAAGTCAATACATTCAACCATGCTCGTGTGAATGCACTTTGGTCTGCTTTACATGATTTGTTTAAGATGCAATTAATAACATAGTTGAACAATGGCTGGGATTCCTGTATTTACGGAGTGTCTATAAGGAACCGTAAGGGCTACACTAGGTGTTGTGTCATCCCCGATGGAGCCAATTATTACCGCATTCGCTCATCAACCGTAGATGCACGGTTACGTCTGCCTCCCTCCTCCTCTCTCTGTGGCTGACTGATGCGGCTAAGCCTTTCTATTCCTAGCTCTGGATATTCCCCAGATTACTTTGTAAGTGTGTGTTTGTGTCTTTGTCCGTGTGTCTGCGTAATGTGTATATGGGCTACTCATAAGTTGACCAGAATTTGTGTGTGTGTCATTTTTTTTGCAGAGGAATCTCAATTCATCACCTCGGTTTGTTATGACACATGTACTTTTCTGTTAAAAAAACATTGCCATTACCAAAAAAAAAAAAAAAAAAAAAAAAAAAAAAAATTTTTTAAAGATATGTTTAATGTAACAATTGAGGACAAATACAGTTCAGTGTATTGGAACAGGGAGGGCATATGTCTACGGCCGTCAGAATAAAGTTGTGAGAGCTTTAAAATTGCCATAGTGTGCATCTTCATTTGGCCTACATACAAAAAACATAATCCCCTCAAAAACTATCGGTGAGGATTTGAATTTCTATCATGCTCAAAGTCTCACATCTCACACACATGCACTGCACACACACAAGAAGTGCCTCTCTTGATTGTTTCAGGTTTGCTGAGCTACCTGGTAGTGTTGTTATGTTTATCCCTTCAGCCTCAGAGTTAGTTATTGAGCGGGCAATATTGTGAGGCACATGATTGTTTTCTTATTGATTCATGTGTGTCTCTGCAATTGTATGTTGTGTGCGCATTTCGCCGGTGCTCTTCCCTCACATTTTTCACTCACCAACATCGCCAGCAGCCACTGGCAAAGAGCAATCAGAGCCCAATAAATGTAACACGTATTCCAAATAGGGATGTGCCCAGTAGAAAACTAGAGCCTGGGAGAAAGGGGTTAAAAAAAAGAAGTTAAATGCTTGTGCGTGTTTGTGTGAAAAAGGTTCACAGAGAAAATAGGACATCGCCAGACGACTGAGATTGCTCCAGACACGCTGCAGGGCATGCTGCTTAAGTACAACACAGCAAGGCTGGAGGCTTGCCAAGAATGTGTGTGTATGTCAGAGTGAGAGAGACAGACAAGGTCTACATGCGTGTGTCTAAACAGATAGAGCAATCTGGAGCTCTGCCAGTGTTACGTGAACTTCTTCCAGACCATCCACCAGTTACTCTGCAGGACCTCTCTCCACCTTTTCCACTTTAATCTCTCAGGGCTGACAGCACTAATGTGACTCCAGCTGGCAGGCAGCCTGGCTTGTTTCAGCCAGTTTGTCTTACAGGTAGAAACGTACCAACTGTACAAATATTGTAAATGCTGCAAGGCATCATTCTAACTGAGCCTGTGTTGCAGACTACGCCATAGTGTTATTTGCCCAGTCTGATACATATTAACACAAATAAAGGAAGTGGTGGTGGAGAGAATTTATCAGAATATCACATGTTTTGGGGAGTTTTTGCACCGTATTGCCGAGAAAAATGTGACTGACGCTGACATAGTTTTGATTGTAACATTCTGCAACCTGATAAAAAAGATTGATGCAGGCATTTTGCGCGAGAGTTTATATAACACGACTTCGATGAGTGACAGTATTGTATGGCATTGTGGAGATACACATTCAACCCTAGCCTTTCTAACAGCCTGTGCAGTAAGTAAACACGGGGGAGGCTGGCACCAACTTTGTAAGTTCACTATAAACTTTCAGGCCCTCCAATCTTCAGTCATTATGATATTTATTCATTTCAGCGACAGAACTCCATACCAGAGTTTGAAAGAATAATTTACCGGAGTAACACGGTGTGCTGCTCGTGCCAAGAGGCGCAAAGCATGAAATAGATTTTACGAGTGCTCTTATGAAGAGAACATCATGTCACAGAAGAAGGTTCACAAATCAAGGAATTGCTCAAGGAATATCAAATGTGGTACGAATTGTAACCACTTACCTAAACACTGTCAAACTTCTCTCTTTCCTGCAGAGTTTGAGTTGGTTTATTACGTCAGATTTTTAAAAACTATTTATGCCACAGGTCTGCTGTTCACATGACATTAAATATGTACTAAGTACACCCGATGATGTTTTTTGTACAGCGATCGCGAGCCAAGTCAATTTCTTTCTCATTTTCACAGCAGCTGGGAGATAGTTAGATATTGCGTCTGTGTTAATCATCATGTCTGTGCTGGCACACTTCAAAAACCACAGGAGGGCATCAACTTTAATCATATTTAATCAATATTCTTTTAGGTTATGCACAGTGGAACATACCCCGATGACCTATAGCAGGTTGCGAGCAGCTGATTTTCACCACCCTCTTGTTTAGCTTTAGCACTGGAAAGTGAAGCAAAGTGAATTGGGGATTTATTTTGCTACTGGAAATACACCGTCTAAATGAAAATGCATACACTACGCCTGGATTACTCTCGGCAGGCAGAATACGTACACATTTGTTTTGTCTACGTGCGTTTTGACACGGAGTAGGTTTGACTGGTTGACCTTTCCAGCACGCCTGGCTTTAATACCGCGCTAATTAAGAGTCCCTGTCTGCTAGCGTGGCAATTACGGTAGTTATGATCATCACGTTGTTGTTTGTGACTTTGTTGCAAATTCATGTTGTTTTTTCGCTGATAGCTGCAGCTTCACAAGTTGCGCTTGTCAGCCCGAGTTGAAATCCACTCGTCCAATCATCTTTTGTCTGAGTTTTTAATGAACTCATAGTATCCACTCTTTTTGTCGGTCGCCTAGAAACTGTTTAACAGCGGCAACTAATTGAACATTTAACTTCTCGCGTTGAAAACAAACTCCTGAGTTGCGTTTGAAGGCAGATTCAAACGTGGCACATGTAAGTATTATGCCTTTGATGGAGCCAGACAAAAGGTGCTGGTGAAGTCCCACATACCGTACTTTTGTATGTGAAAAAAAAAAAGATGGTGTCACATTCATTCTCGTCACATCACTTACATATATTAACTCATTTGTGAATTCCGGCTTCCGGGAAGAGAACTGAGCATTTCTACACCTGTGCTCTGACCCGTCTAGTGAAAGAGATCGTCTTTCTAACAGCCATATTTCATGTATAAAAATAAATACGCTGTGTATATGATATGTCAACAGAACTTTATGTTCCTAAATTCTACTCGCAGCCCCCCCCCCCCCATCCCTCGTGTTTGTCCTGGCTGATTAAAAGTGCACCTTCCCTTCTGGAAAGCACCCAACTTTTACAGGAGTTTTCCAGAACTCTTGAACTCACATTAACTCACATTCGCAGAGCAACATTTACACACACACGCACACACACACACACGCACACACACGCACACACACACACACACACACACGCATAAAAGGGTTCCTATTCCGGCATGAACACACATACGCGCAAAAGTACACAACAACATCAGACGGGGAGATTTTTCCACTGAGTTCAAGGCGGTTCAGTTCTCAATAAAAAGACAACAGATGTAACATTTATTCAAGGATATTATATTGGAAAGGTGCACAGAGGTCTCCTGGTCTTGTGGGTTTTTACTGACATTGCCGTGATCGCATTTTTTCTCCACACCACTTCCTATATGTCAGCACTTCACTGCAGTTTTGCTTCATCTCCTCTGCCAAGTTTTTTTTCCCTGAAATTGTTGTTTTGCTGATTCTAAAGTTAAGCCCCTCTCCCTTTCCCTCGTCTTCTTCCTTCCTTTTCCTCGCACTTTTTGTCTCAGACAGGGCTGTTGGTTGCATGTTACCAAGGTTATGTGGACATCGTCATAGCGCTGTCCCAGTGTACACATCTGGATGTCAACTGGCAGGACAGCGAGGGAAACACGGCTCTCATCACCGCTGCTCAAGCAGGTAACACACACACACACACAAACACAAATGGACAAATATACAAATAGACACACACTAGCAGTTTGGTACTAATGCTGACACGGACAAGCATAACAAAAATAGTCTGGTCTCACTGTGCTTAGGCTTTTTGAAACAGTAGTGAGTGTGAATAAGAACCAGCCATATGGACCTTGTATATCCAAAACACGAAGGACAAGTGTGAATGAGTGTTTAGCAGCTTATCCAAGCCAATGTTATGATTACAGACTGTGTGTGGTGACCTACAGTAACTACTGTCTGTCCCTCTGTTTCTTCGAGGCCACATAACAATCACCAACTATCTGCTGAACTACTACTCTGGGTTGGACATCGAGAGGAGAAACTGCCACGGCTTCACGTCCCTGATGAAAGCTGCCATGCAGGGCCGTGTGGAATGCGTGCGCTCGCTCATGATGGCAGGTGAAGGAAAATGTGTATGATTACGCTAACTGTACAACGCTCCATAGCAATCAGAAAGGAGGAATTGTGGAAATTTTCGTACACGGACAGAAATTGGTTGTTATTACGTGTGGATTTTACAAGTTACTTAGATTTTTTGGGGGCATTTTTTTTATTTTTTTTATTTATTTATTTATTTTTTTTTACTGATTACAACCACATGTTGTTTATTCTGCCATTAATCAGGGCAGCTCGGAAAAATATGAACAGATTTTCAGTAAAATTGGTAGACAGATGGACAATTTGAATTAGTTTTGGCAGTGATCCAGATGTTCGCTATTGGGTGATTATTCTCTTTTTCGCCGTAACTATGAAACTAACGGAGAGAACTAACTCTTTCTATCACCCGCCTTCTTATCTTTCAACCCACCACCTTCTGCTACGTCCTTTCATTGACATATTTCACCATCTTCGTTGTGTCCACCAGGAGCTGCCCTGAATGCCAGGGACTTTGGCCGCCACTTCAATGCCAGGGAGTGGGCGTTATTTACAGGCCGCTACGAAACTGCCTGGGTGATGATGCGCCTGATGGAGCGGCCCTGCCCGCGGCAGTACTGCGACAGATACAGGTGAACTAATAGCTGGGTCACACTGTGTCACCGTGTGCCTGTCTGTCACATATACCCATATCTGAAGAAGTGTTTAAAAGCTCATCATCAGTGTCTCTGGACAGGTCTCGCTTTACACCAGCGCTGTCGCGATATAGTACCGGTGTTGGAGACAATCAATTTAATATTGATATCATGTTAATAGTACACGTGTGATAATATCGTGTTAATAATTCCTTTGCCTCTCAAATCTTTGCTGTTTCTTTCCGTTCTCGCTTTGTCTCCCACACACGAATGAGTGTAATTAGTTTGCCAAAAAAAGAAGATGAATTTGACTGATAGCATTATTATTACTATTATTATTATTCCTCAAATATTCTATTGGTGTCGTGAATTATTTTGGCCACGATAATCGCGTAGTGAAAATCTGATATTGTGACAGCCCTACTTAACACGTTTCCATTTTTTCTTTTTGTGGATTTGCTACAAGTCTAAGTGATTCAGACGTGCAACACAAGGTCAAAGATTTGTGTAAGATATAAGGAGGGTCAAGTGGCCAAGGTGGCCGGAGAAGACGCCATGGAAATACCCAGGCCACGTGCAGAACATACAATATTATACATGCATCAAGCAACACAAAGAGAGAGCGAGAGGGAGGCTAGGACTTACTTTATGATGGTGAACACTAACACAGTGCCTCTGTGCAGTGGACTTATATCAAATGTGCTCTCCCAGTCTAGAGTGGCCCCCACTGGGACCACTGGTGGCCAAAGCCCAGGAGCCCCGTGGCTGTCTGAAGCGCTTGTCGGACACTGTACGGAGCGTCTTCAACCTCGCGAATGTCACCAACCCTGAGGATGAAGGAGTTGTCGACCACATGGTTTCCATCACAACTGCCATGAGGAGCCCTTTGATTGCTGTGGCCTGCCATACAGTGAGTATCTAAGCTCTAGATCATGTCCGCCCTTCATTATCCACTTATTCATTAATCAGCATTAAACGGTATCCCGCTACGAGGTCCGAGAACAAATGGACACCAACCCTCCTGTGCCTCGCTTACACCCTCACACCAACAAGCATTTTGCAAATGTAAGCTCAGATAAGGTGCAGCCGGTAACTACTTTTTGTGATAAGGAAGGATTTCGTTAAAGTCTTTAAAGTTGCTCTCCTCTGCACTATTCCTTGTGGTGTCTGTACATACTCAGCATAGTTGGCGATATCAGGGCTCAATTTCTTATCTTTCGATGCAGCCAAACATTCTTGTACAATGTGAAAGTCACCTTCCGCAGACTTGAAATTTGACTGAACAGTATCTACTTATTTATTTAAAAGGATCCCCGTACCAGCAGATCTTCAGTGTGCACTTTTCTTCTTCTTCTTGTGCTTATGAAGTAGTAAAATGAAGCAGTTCTATCACTGCTGTCTCACAGAATCGGTGTGCAGAGACGTGAAGACGAAACCTTCACAAGAACACGATCAAATAATAATAACATTGTGGTAATGATGCTATTAAAGGATAAATCTGCTGCTCATTTACCTTTTATTTTATCAGCAAATTCTCAGCTCTTTCATGGGATTTGCTCATAATAATTAAAAGATATAATTAACGGCAGCCTTATCTGATAAGCAGGTTTTTTATGCAAGATTACCAGTAGTGCAATACTGCAAACAGTATGGAGTCTATTGTCACTGCTATTGCTACTGCGGTGCTACTTATCCTGATATTATAACAACAACTGTTGATTTTGCTTCAGGTGTGTCCTGACAGCCCCCCAGCTGTGGGCAAACGGCGCTACTCAGTTCCCGAGATCGTCCGCCAGCAGCGTGCCAAGGAGCTCCGCTCCATCAACCCTGACAGGGTGGAGAGCCACCTCAAGCTCTTCCAGAACTCCCGGGTCACTCTGGTGGCCAAGCACTCAACAGACCGCCGGGCCAGCCTTCAGGCCCAGAGCCTGTTGCCTCGACACAGGAGCTCCAGCCTGAACACGGTGGCTAATAATGAAGCCCTGGAGCTGCGGAGAACCAGCCTGCTGCCCATGCACATGGTGCTGAGGAGGAGCAGCGTCAGGCCTGGCTTCAGTATCCCCAAAGTGAGGGTGTCCAAGGCCCCCGCGGCCACTTATGAGCCAGAAAAGATCCGGCGGAAGAGCAGCGCCAAAGACGGAGGGGCGCACCTGCTGCAAATACCAAAGTGGCGGTACAAGGAGCTAAAAGAAGAAAGGAGGAAAGCCGAGGAGGTCGAAAGGAGGAGGCTGGAGGCTGTAACCAAGAGACACCTTGCTGCCGGGAAAAGGAAATGATATTGCTTCAGAAGATGCCCAAAACGAGACAACATCAGCACAGACTATAAAGCCTCAGAGGATTGGCTCGAATGCTTTCTTCCGAGCATATATGAATTAGCAGCAGTGTTCCTAAAAGAAGAATAAAGACTGCTTTTGTCTGCTCAGTCTTGCAGTTGGCCTCTTAAAAATGGCTGCCGGAGCTCTGACAGCGTTAGACGTGCACAATGCTCAGTGTCCTTTATGATGTCAAACAGTGAATACCCAGGGGATTTGATACTTGAAATGTTCTTAGTTAACTTATTTTTCATATTTATTGCTTTCAGATGGATGGTCTATATTTTGTTATGCTCCGGGTGCTCAATACCGCAGTGTTTTTGTACTGTGTGACAGACGCTTCATTCTTTACTGTAACCACAGCGGGAATGTGTTCATCTTTCTACCTAAAAAATGGAAACAATTGATTAAAGATGTTATGGGATAATGTCTTTAAAATATTCAGAATACTAATGGGCGTTTCATATTGACAGAGAAGTCTAAACATAAGTTTATAGAAAGTCTAACGGCATTCGACGGCAATATTTTTTTAGACGCTCTTTGTTTTTGCTTCATAATGAGAAACCCATGAATGTATTACGCGTATATATTTTATAATAGAGATTTGAATGCTTTTTGATGACAAACTTTACATTTTTTTATTCAACATAGACTTTTTTTTTCACATATTGAAATACAAACAACTATGTTTTCTAGTCTTAACGTTCGAGACCAATGTGGAGCACTATTGTGATTTAACACTCAAATCTTACACTTCCCAAATGTTTACATTGCAAAAAAAAACACATTCGTTGTGACGCTACTCTCAGATGGAATGGGGGTGTATACAGGGTACGGATGACGAGGAAAATAAACTGCTGACTGTGGATGTGATTGTGATCGAGCCAAATAGTGACGCTTTATTGCTGTTATAATTTCAAATGCCTCGAAAGTTAACAAGAAAATGATGGAATTTGTTTCACTCTTCTTGACTTTCATTTAACATCTTCGCATTAGGGGGGGGGGGGGGGGGGGGGGGGGGGGGGGGGTGGGTTTAACAAATGCAGCAGGTTGAGCCTCGGCACAATGTGACAGTACGAGTAGAATTGAAGTGATAATCCCTGACAAATGGACCCTCTGATTAAAAAACTGCCAACCCATTATAGAGCAGGAGGTCAGCTCCCTGTTTTAACATTAGAACAGTGAAAATAATGGGGCGAAAAACAGCCGTGAGTTTTAAACACAGAGAGCCACGGGGAGAGCAGTGATATAACATTGTCGGAAATTTTTTTTGCAGAGCACAATTTCACGGTCTTAACTCCTCATAGGCGATTGCAGCTTAAGTGCCATCCAAGAGTGTGTGTCTAATATACATGGTGATGAGTTGCTAAGGGGTTACAAGGGCACTGTGCAGCCAAATCACTTCTTCAAATAAACTTCATTGACTTCAGAATGCCAGTCTGCTTGGATACTGCCCAAGAGGAAGTCGTTTGAACACGACAAAAGATGAGCAAACTGCGAGCGAGTTGTGCGCTTGTAACTGTACATCGTATCAGGATTAACATATTTAACATCAACGTAAGAAAATGTGGCTTTCTGCTGGCAATGCAGTATCACGGCCAATGATGTCTACTGTGTGCAGTTTGTTCTGAGGGAAAGTGTGTTCAGTAAGTGTGCTGACTGAATAAAATCTACATTCATTTTTGCAAACGCTGGTAGTGTTTTGTGAGGCAGTACGGAGCATTTTTGTAAAGTTTCTACAGGATTTCTGACTTTTTTTTAAATTTTATTTACATACTTTTTTGCCATATTAACTGTGAATTTTGTTTTTAGGACATACTATACTATTACCTGTCTACGACCGTTTTAAGGGCAACATGCATCACATGCTGATATTGATGACGGAATACTGAATTCTGGTAATAATTTGCTCGTGTTTTGATCATCCGTTCCAAGTGCACTCATACAACAGAGTGTGGAGAGGATTGTGTTGGACGAAACCTATTAGCCCTGAATGCATCAGATAATATTTAGGTCATTGTTGTAGCTCAAACAGCTGTTGGCTTAGATTGTAACCTGAGATTATGAAGCTCCACTGGCTTGGTCAGCGAGTCCCCTCCCTCCCTTCAACCACACCCCGTGCTCAATAAACAGGGCGCTACCCACCCATAGTATGACAGATATTACGCCATGCTCGGGTGCTACAGGCGGGGATTTAGACAGCATGACCTGATTCTAGATCAGCACTTAATGAGTCCTTCTGTCAAATCTTTGAATTTAGGGGGAATCCTTAGATGGGGCCCTCTGCTGGTCGGCTGGTATAAGACTTTTTAAGGATTTCTGTTAACACTATATCCACGTTAACTGGCATTGGCATGAAGTGTATTCATTAAATATATTAATGAACAATTAGAACATTAATATAATCATTTGTGACAGAACAAAGTATGTTATTGTTGTTACTTCATAAAAAGTCACAAGTCACATGTCTCATGTTGTTGAACTAATAATAAGCAATAATGATGTGATGTTTACATTCGGTTCTTTTAAACACATTATATTGCAGCTCGATAGGTTGAATGAATGATTTTTAAAAAAATATTTTCACTCCGCATAGTTGTCAAGTGTTAAACGTGATATAAATATTTAATTTCTCTCAGGCAAATTTAATGATAGCGAACTACATACGAGGCTTTATTCCTAAAAAATACACGCTCAAAAATGTTATCCTTACGGTTACAGCGACTATCTCCATATTTTCTACGATTTAGCAAGACCTCCACGGAATCTTTCCCAGTGTTGAAGGTATGAGATCATTTTAATTTCTTTTTTTTTTTTTAGTATTCTGTGAAATGGCACGGTGATGCAATCAAGGATAAAGTAGGTCCTTCTTAATGAATTCCATTTCTGAAAAGCTTAAAAGTATGAATAAATGAAAATGTCTCACAATTAAATCAGCATCAGAATTATCTACAAAGTGTGAACTAAAAATGAACTGCAAGTGGCGGTGCCCTCGCTGATAAAAAGGATGGAAAAAAGCTCTTTTACACAAAAAAAATAATCTTGCCAGCAGTTTTGAGAACACCAAAACTGAGAAAAAAAAAAAAGTTCTGCATTATATTTGCGGTTAGACATTCGCAGAAGCGACACTACGGAAAATATGTTTGTTTTACATAAAATCCTGGCAGTGCTGTTCGAGGAGTGCCATCTCATGATATGGGGTTTTGATATTTCAACAGAAAAAGAAAAAAAAAAAAAGGAAGGAAGGACGTTTGAAGAGCAAGTAGTTTGGTTTTGGTGAAACTGGAGCCGAAAGGTCACGTGAATTTGTCTCTTTAGCCTCAGATGGTTTATCAAAATGACCACGAGCGCATCCAAAAAAGGTCCTGGTCCAAATGACTGAAATACCATTTCCTCCCACCGTTGCCTGTTGACTGAATAAACCGCAGCATCGGTGGAAGCTTTCCAGGCGCCTGCGTCACAGAAAGGACCAGTTTCAACTTGCTGAAGCCAGTTTCAATGTTCCTGAGGACCACATGGCTAACAGCTGGTGGTGTATACTCAGGGCTAATAAAGTGGCTCTAAATGAGTAAAAGGCGCTGTAACCTTGGCTGATTTTTTACAGTGTTGGAAGAAAAAAAAACAAAAAAAAGGCATGTTTCCCTCCTAAATATACCCACAGAGGGCAGTGCCTTGCTCATGGGCAGTGGTTGGTTGTTACTGGGTACCATTACCAACCAGAACTGACCACTGAGACAAGCAGCATGAGAAAAAGTTAATCTACATACCCACTATTTAATATTTAATTGACTTTAATCTGCAAGGCAAATTTAAATCGACATAATATTAATGCTTTTATAGCACTTTCCCAGTATCACGACAGACTTCTCTTGTATGGGTGGTCATAGTTACAACCATGCACGTCAGTGTTACGTGCCAAATACCGACTTAAAGTTTATTAGCTAGACTAACAATAACGTTTTTTATCCTTTTTAATCCATTTTCTGAGAATAAATCTTGATCTAATTTACCTTTTTCCGTTGGGGAATTATACTCGTACGACCAAAAGATGCCCGAGCACGGCTGTAAAATACATTTTTAGCGGTGGCTCGCTCTCATTCTGTTCTCCCAGTCAGTCTAATGCGGCATGGCAGGGGATGAGAGGTCTGCCACATTGGGAGAACTATATAAAACCATGGAGAGTCAAGGAGATTGTGTCTGCTGTAATGGGGTGTTTCATCCTGCTGACAGAGGCTCGTACCAACTAAGCCTGCACTGGCTGGTTTATTGGGCTAACATAAACTGACAGAACACCTGGTTGCAGATGCTTGTGTAAAGATGGATTACATGCACTAACACCTGCTGCACGCTGTGTATGTGTGTGTGTGTGTGTGTGTGTGTGTGAGCAGACAGCTCTGGAGAGATGCTTCTGTTTCATTTCAAAACACCACCTGAGCCTAAATCCCTCAGTGCAGGATGCTAATTCACCACGGTATGTGCAAATACTCGAGGTGAGGTACAGGACACAATCCATCAAGTAGGACTACTTTGAACTTGAACATATTAGAAGCGTATCGTTCACCTTCTCCAGTGCTCAGCTGAAAATCTTTTTTTTACATGACAAAATGTGTCCCGAGACAAGTTTTCGTCCAGTCGCTCGTCAATTAATTCAAATAAAGACAAGCTGAAAAGGCCTTTTTTTTTTTCCCAAGATAGTCTATATTTCTTTTATTTACCATGACAATCACACCTAATACCTAAATCCACTCAATGACTAAAGATTTGTACAATGTGAACACTTTACTTAACTCAAGAAAAAGAACCCGAGATAAACAAAATCAAACTCTTTTGAACTGAATTAAATAACACAGGAAATCATTCCTTCTTGGCAAGACACATGTATCACTTTCTCTCTTTCCTGGAAACCTGAACATTAGTGTTGCAACGAATGACACTTGAGTGTAAGGGGATGGGTGCTTAAGGAAAAGGGTGGTGTGTGCCTGTGTGTATCAATATTGTGTGGGACTGCTATAGATTTCTGATATGCAACGAGCCATACCTGCAGATATCCTGGCAAGTAGAAACGGATGTATTGCGTTGTCCCTGTACACAGACAAACTGTCACATAGTCAACATATTATCCAAACACCTTTCTATGGAATGTTTTTTTGCATCTAAAAAGTTAAGAGTTATTGAAAATGGCCAAGTGGCTTGCTTGTCGAAGTTGCAGGATACCTCAGTGTTTGGGCGAAAGAATTGGTTACCGCTGTCATGTAATTAGCTATTTTAACTCTCCCTGGTCTATGCTGTACCTGTGCAATTTGGCAACAGCCTCAGACATTGATCTGAGTTTTGGGAAGCTGCTCTCTGTGTTCCATTTTTTTTTAAATTTTCCGTCGTGAACCGGTTCTTTTGGTCTGTGAAGATTATAGGTATAAGGCTGGAGCTTAGGCTCATCGCTGTGAGGTGATTGGTTGGTTAGTTGGCCTGATTGATAGTTTGCTGTGATTGGCTGGTAGAGGTGATGCGGTATTGGTCCACACATCACTGCAGTAAGAGTCCCCCCCCCCACAGACTCAGATCTGAGATTTCTCCATTAATGTTTAATCCTAGAATGATAGCCATTTTAGAAGACCCGTGCACCCATTTATACCACCTTTAAGACTATACAGCTGTCAACCCTCTTTAGGAGAGGACACAAACGTGCAGAACTAACAGAGCGGCACCAATGCAGCAGGGGTGTTCTGAGTGGGACTTCTACAATGGCTGTATTGGCATTGGGTGTCTGGAGCTGATGAATTCCTCATACATGTAAAGCAACAGGCGGGGGGGGGGGGAGAAACAAACAAACAAAAAACAAAATACTCTGATTATTTCGAGGAGATCTGTGCCTGGTGGGGAAACATCTTCATCGTATGTGTTCCATTTGGCGAGGCCGGTTGGTGGAGTTAGCGTAGCCGTTGTAGCTTGCCGCCTAATTCACTTGCGGGGCTGGTGGATGTGCTGGTTGATGTGCTGGGTAGCAGGCAGCTTGGAGACACAAGGCTGGGGCTTCTGATGAGCCACCTGAGCGGCTGCAGGGGTGAAGTCCTTATCGCCCTGAACAGAACACAGTTAGTCAATAGTATTTGTGGGCATGATAATGAACTGCATTTCACCGTTTGGCGCACAAAGCTAAAGACACTCGAGTCCACAACCTAGGCTGCAAAAATGAGTTCATGCATAGTCTTCAGTATTTTACCATCACAAGGAGCAGCTGCTGTCCCTGCAGGTGCAGCTGCACATGAAGCACGAACCTGCTTGGTTGAAGTGCTCAAACCATGGAGGGGAAAACACTCCTCTTAAAATCCCCTTCATTTTATATTTTCCAGCTGGGAAAATCATGATTGGAGTAGGGCTGCAACTCACGATTATTCTCACTATTTGATGTCTTTAAATGTCTTGTTGTCCAAAGATACTCAGTTTAATTAGGGAAAAAGTCAGTGCAAAAGGAATGTGTACAATCGGTGCGTGAAAGTGCGCGTGTAGAACGTTTCGTGGCTTGTTTCTATGGCTGCACACAGAAGGCGCACTTTGTGTCCCATTTTTTTTTTTTTTTTCTTTTTAAATCCTTTCCCTCTGATAATCATAACGACAATGAGGAAATCCCTGAAGTGAAGGGTAGGGCATGGCGCGCTCATCTGTCCCCGCTCATGTGCTCTGCAACCTCAAGCTGTTATTCCAAGAAATATGCCCATAAACAGCCCTCGCTTCCAAATCGGATCAAAGCAGGAATTTGATGATTCACGAGGGAATGCAGAATTCTAATCAGAGACTTACTACAATCATGACTCCATTCCTCTCTTCTTTCTTTTTTTTTTAATCTCTACCTGCCAGCATTTATATCCATCTTCCTCGATGTTTCCGTTTCTTTCCTTCCTCACAACCCGTTTCTTTCTGCCCTGCTCTTCCCTGGTGTGTGTCTCTTTTGTTCCTCACCTTAATTTACCTGGGTTTCTTTTTTTTTTTTCTTCTTCTTTTTTTAAACGCTACACTTTCTCGCTCGTCTTCTTCATCCTGATCCCATTTATGAGAAAAACATTAGGTCAAGTGGATGGATGATATGCATAGCTATAGCATCGCACACTCAACACACTGCGGCTCGCATGATGAAATGAAATGATGTCAAAAACGGTTTTAATTCTTCTTTTTCTATTTTTGGTGTTTTTCTGATCTCGTCTAGTTGTTGACATATTTGGATGATACTATTCCATCATAAATATGATATCTAAAAACACAAAGTGCCCTCATATTTATTTTTACTATTTTGATTTCTTAGGCTAAAAGTATACAAGCTATTTAATCAGAGCTCCACACACACACACACACACACACACACACACACACACACACACACA
>CALSCE010009814.1:3490777-3504418 GCA_943593645.1 Bovichtus variegatus
CACACACACACACACACACACACACACACACACACACACACACCTCTGTACGTGTTGGTTATGCACTGTATGCGAAGCTGAGCACTACTTCTCCTGCATGCGTGTGTGTGTGTGTATGTGTGTAGGTGGGCACAAAACATTTACAGTGGGTATGAGTTTCTTTCATTTAAAGCCAATTCCACAGCTAACTGCATGGGATGTGGATGGATTTGACCTCCAATTGCCCTTCTTCTCTCTTCTGAGGCTCAGAGCTTCTCTCCTCTATCTTTGTCCTACTGAAGCAGAGGTATGGGAGGGAACGCAACAAATTAACTGTACTATTGCACCAAACTGTGTGTAGACGTCATGATGATTGGCAAGCAAGGCACGTTTCCTACCCACTTTTTTTTTTTTTTTTTTTACCATTTTAGTAAACAGTTAAAATACCTATTTGGAGATGACATCTTTGTTTTTCCAAAGGTAATTTTTTTTATTCGAGTACTTTAAAGAATGTACAAATGAAAACATGTTCAAATGGAAAGATGAAACTGCTCTTCATAGTGCCATGTGGCTCAAGAAGATATAGTGCTTCATTTCTTGAATTATTGACATTAACATAATGTTACAAACTTGAATTTTAAAATATACATGTTCGAAAGTGGAAAAAAGATGGTGTCGAGTTGAGAATATACCTAGATTCAATCTTTTTTTAATAATAGATATTATATATAATATATATAATATATTATATATATAATAATATATATAATATATATATTATATAAAATATATTTAAAAAAAATTATAAAATATGAGCTCTTCCAATATGCTTTTATACATATACCCAATATACTGACCTGTTAAGTTCAACAACTTATTACTTCTTGGATAATATGAATATATCATTTTTATCTCCTTTTGATATCCTGTCATAGACTGAATATGTGCTTGGGTATGATGACTTCATTTACACACGAGGATAACAGTGGGAGTCTTTTGGGGGGTACAGAATAGAATTTCTGGTGAGATTTGATCCCAGTTATTATTTTCCTTCAGAGTTTCTACTTCAGCTCGTCCATCTTATGCCCACCTTTGATACCATGGCAATGATATTGACAATTTTTATAAAACACAAAAAACACCTGAGAATTGCATTCTGTCCTTCAATGAGAAAGAGAAAATAGAAAAATACATATCCAGTGTTGTTTTTCACATATAAAAACATAAATAAATAAATCCAGCAGGCCACGAACTCCACACACACACACACACTGGTGTCACTTAGCTCCTAAAAGGCTTTTCCGAAGCTTTGTGCAGTGCTAGCGTGTTGGTTTGATGGCAGTGATAGGGGGCGACTGGGAAGGCTTGAGGAGGATCGTGTATGCTCTCCAACACTACATCCAAAGCACACAGTCGAAAACAAACAAGGCTTTTCACAGACTTTGACCCACTTTTCAAAAGGCAGGTCAAGGCTGTTAAAGCTCGCACGCATGCACTTACGCACGCACTTACGCACGCACACGGGCCTACACAGTCAAATTAATATGATCGAACATATCTGCAATAAAATGGCCTTTGTGAAGCTTGTAATGTTAATTTTTTACTGAGAGGCGTAAGACACGATTTGACTCTTTGATGGTTGTTTTTTTATGGTGCAATTTATGATTCATTTATTTGTGGTGTATTGAGCTGCATTATACTGCATCGTTAAGCATTACCAGATTAAACAGAATAACAGGAATATGCGACATACATAACAACAACATGTATAAAAAGTCATTCAAAAAGTCAAAAAAGCATTTTTCGCCTTTTTTTGTGTCAATATTTTCTCTCTCTTTGTTCATTTTCAGGCTGGAATTATAAGGAGTTGTGACAAATGACAAATCCATACATCAGGACAAAATGGTCCAAAAACTCCAAATGAGTTTTGTGATTTTTTCTTTCAAACCAAAATCAATCACTGGCGTGTTCCATGGTCAAGTTATTGGCAAAACGTTCATCGATAAATATCGTTATTTTACATTCAAAATCAGTATCATCTTTAATTACTGATCCAAACCCTGTTTTATTTTTATTTTTTTACATTTTTTCTCTCCGTTTGGCACTGCCCTGTTATTCTCTCCATTTTCTTCTCCTCCCCCTGTTTTGCCTTGTTATTCCTTTTTCTCTTCCATCTCAGCACTAAGCCGCTACCACTCCCTGTAGAGCTCATGTCCTAGATATAACCCACCTTATCATGCTCATTTCAACACTGCTGGTGGTCTGTGTGTGTGTGTGTGTGTGTCAGAGTGTGTGTGCGTGTCTTACCTTTGTCACCACTCCAGACACAATCATGGGGGCCTTTGGTGGACTAAAACAAATAGAGAGAGAGAATAATAAATTGAAAATTATTTGGAGGAATTCATAACAATAAACAATTCACTGAGCAGAGTGTGTGTCCAGGGCTTTACTCTGCGGTGATTATGTGTGTTATTTAAAATTACATTGTGTGCAGGCCAAGAATGCAGATTTCTGTACGTCAACGTTTACAAAACTACTTCAAAACCTCCTAAATGTGAACATCCAAAAGTTGTCAAAACACATAAACACCCACGGTCTGACTCTCTCTGGCAACACACACGCACACGCAAGCGCACACACACACACCCACACAGACCGGATGGACCTGCCAGCAGCTTAAATAGCTCCCATTCATCCTGGCCAAACACCGTGGCTCACAGCTTCTGGATGGGAAGCATTGGAGGAGAGAGAGTGAGAGTGAGAGAGAGAGAGAGAGAGAGGGAGAGGGAGAGGGAGAGGGAGAGGGAGGTGGGAGAACGCTGAAGCTGTGAGGAAAAGAGAGTTAAAGAGGAGGGTGATCATAAAAGGAAAGGATTTGGGAAGAAGGGGAAAAAGGAGAAGAAAACGAGGTGGAGGAAAGAAGGAGGACGGGGGGGTAAAGGCAGGTCAGAAGGGAGGGGGGCGTGGGGGGGAAAGAGGCGAGAAGGCAGGGAGGACAGGGGAACGAAATACCTATATAATAATAGACTTGAGAGGAGAAAAGGATGGAGGAGAGAGGGAGGGAGGCGAGCGCTCACTCAGACATAGAGAAAGGGAAAGAATGGAGGCAGAGAAGGAGGAGGAATGCGGAACCCGAGGTAAGTATCGACCTTGACGTGACAAACGAGCGCCGTCTAATTTTACGGCGCCGTCACCCCCCAGCAAAAAGAGTACAGTTGTGGTAGCCACCTTCAAAACTCCACTCAAAGACATTAGCTGTAGCAGCAAGCAATGCCCAAGTCCCGGCGTACCTCGTTAACAGCATAAATATGTTGACCAGAAAAGTTTCTGACAGAGACCGCAAACTGCAGCCTCAGCACTGAGAAGCCGAGCGTTCAGGAAACATCCTTTGAAAACATCTGCTACCTTCTTATTCCTTTTAGGATCCATGCACAACTTTTGAATCACCATCAATTAACAGTTATGGATTTTCCACACATCTGGCTAACCTCCATCTCGGCAATCAACATCTTGGCACTGAAAAGCCTTCTGCTGCTTACCTTTATGAGAGTATTTACACCTTGCTATTAAAATTAATGCTGGGATGTGTTGAATTTCAGTGGTTATTTCCTCACTAGCTGCTTATCATAATGTGGGGTTGAGAGGTTCTCTAGTAGAAAGTCAATTAATTAAGTAGCGAGTTGGGTCTTTCTAGCTTCCCGCTAACATTTGTCTTGAAAGCAGAGTTTTAAATGATTTAAGGTTATCCGAGGTGCGCATGAGGAATAAATGTGCATATGGAAAGTGCCAGATGAAGGGAAAAAAAAAAAAAAAAAAAACTCAACTGTGAAAAAAGGGGGATTCATTCTGCACGTTTATGTGCAAGAAACTGTCGGCTAAACTTGTATCGTATGCACATCTGGCTGAGTGCTATAGCAGAAGTATCCGCTTTCATTACACACATTATAGTTAACTGAAAAATGGCATGTGGGCATTATAAGATATAAGATTTCAACAACCGGCCCTGTAAACTAGATCTTTAGCAATCAGCTGCTACAGCCTCCGTATTTCTGAAACACAGATGCCGTATTTGAACGACGTGCTTCACGGGTAAAATGTCTTTATAAAACAACTTTACACATTCTAAATGTGTATTTATACGTGCGTTTTACACCGAGTCGCAGCAGCACGCAGCACGAATGTACTGTAGCTACATGGAGGTGCGACGCAGTGTGGTTGAGGTGAAGTTGGATCTGTTTTCACATACTGAGAGGAGCGTGGGCTGGCAATTACCTCACTCCGGGTTGTCACATGTTTCCATTCTATTGAGTGTTGATTGTGCAATCTAAAGATGAATCCTGAAATATTGAAAAAAAACACACTGCAGAGGGAGGGGAGGTATGAAAGAAAAACCAAGGATGAATGGGGAAGAAAAATCTGCACTGCATTTGAAGCATGTTAGCGTCAAACTTTGCTCTCGTTCTAACTGGGATTAGGCAAGAAGGGGGGGGGGGGGACAGACAGAGAGAGAGAGAGAGCGATGACTAGACAGACAGGAGTGACAGATAACAAGCATAGGACGCCTTCAGAAGTGTGAAACAAATCCTAAAAGTCAGACAAAGAGCAAGATTACAGTTTACGCTTGTCTCCTCACTGGCATTTAAATACATAGATACTGTATAGTCTCAAGTTGTGGACAGACGAGACACGAATGATATGCTATGATATCTTTTCTATCGGTATACTAACATGAAAGAGAAACGCAGAGAGACAGACAGACAGAGAGACAGACAGACAGAGAGAGAGAGAGAGAGAGAGAGAGAGAGAGAGGGAGAGAGGGAGCAGAGGGTGCAAAGATCTCTGCTGTGATTGGGAGGAGGGTATGGAGAGCCTGCAGGAGCCTGCAGGGGGCAGTAGAGAGCTGTAGGGAATCCTGAGGAGGCGTCGCTTTGTGTCAGGAGAGTTAGAGTTTGAGGAACGAGAGGGAGAACAAGGGAGGAGAAGAGAGAGGGAGAACGAGGGAGGAGAAGAGAGAGGGAGAACGAGGGAGGAAAAGAGAGAGGGAGACACCGAATGCTAATTTGAACTGATAACTCAGAGTGAAATGTGCATTAATGTTAGGATGTTTTCTTGCGTTCTGAAGCCCCGCCTCGCCACAAACACCACCACTACCCCACCCATGTCTCATTGCTTCAGCAGAGCAGGAAGTTTGTTGCCGTGGGCGAGGTGGTGGTTGCCATAGAAACTGATGCCTGTTGCCCGTTTCCAGTCCTCCTCCTCTTTCCTACCCTCTCGCTCCATCTCGCTCTCAACTTTTACACCACGAGCTGTCAGCTCACTGCACATTTCACATACATTCACCGTATGTATGTGTGTGTGTGTGTGTGTGTGTGTGCGCCTTAAGCCAAGCATGCACACAGCACCACCCACTCTTTTTTTTTTCTGAGGCTCTGGAGCACATCCACCTCTCACCAAAACAGGTTTGAGAGGTGACGGTGCAGCCGAAATGAGGACTTACCTTATATGTGGGTTTTTATTAAAACATTTTTTTTTTTTTTTTTTTTTTAAACACATGAAGCCGATAGCCGATGTGTGAGCACCTCATAAAATAATATTTACTTAAATAAGACAGTTTACCTCCCTTTCTCTCCCTTCTCTCACCCCTCCTTCTCTAACATCCAATGTTTACACAGACGACCAAACATGGACTCACCAGGATGTTGGCTGGATTTATTCTTGATGCATTTGAAAAACCCTTTCACCTGACAGTCAGTGGGCAGGAAGCCTCTGCTGGGTCACCAGCTCGCTCTGGCCTTAAGCCTCTCTTCGTTGCCTTTATCTCACCCCTACCCTCCCGTTACTCCCCCCTCATACCGAGTAAAACCTTTCCTTTTTCTAATCTTCACGGCATCCCTCACTTTCCATACTATAGTAATTCTCCCCTCTCCTCCTCGCCATAATCCTGGCCACCTATCTCTCTCTCTCTCCCTCCCTCTCTCTCCCTTTGCCCCATCTGTCCATCGCGGCTCGATTGTGTACGGCAGGTGTTCCCCTGACTACAACGCTTCGCTGGCTGCTACTAATGCGAAATTTACCCAGTAGCCACCTGCTAGACGTCCATCAGCGTGACACGAAGAGGGACAGACAGAGTGAGCGAGGGCGAGAGTTTCGCTGACTGCACTTACGAATGGAGTGCAGTAACTCAGCCGCCGCTTTTCGGAGGGGCCGACAGGGTCATTTTTAGTTAAAGATAAACATTTCACAGGAGGAAGGTAAACCCGCGTTTACGGTGCCAGGCCGAGAGGATTCATCAAGCTAAAAAAGATTGAAATGGTTTCCCCTCCGTGATTAAAAAGCACTCTTTGTCCAATTTATTTCCACAGTCCAAGTAATGATTCTTCTTTGACTTTTGGGAGAATAAATACTCAGGCAACTATCAAACCCCGTATGGCTCTGGTGAGACGAGAGGCCAGTTTACATGAGGGAAAACAAGAGATATTCACAACTCTATATTGAATTTACAAAGCAGATCTTCAGTTGGCTCATCTACCAGTGCAACGTATCCTAACACGGGCAGCACGTCTCTAATTAAGACTGCGAGTCGTACAGAAAAGAATAGAGATTTGAAAAACTTTTTCTTTGGGATATCGTCACTGCACTGGTGACTCAACGCTTTAATATCGGAGAAATAATCAAGTAATAATAAGTAATAATTAACAGATAATTCATCTATTTTGAAGCCAAATATTCCCTGGTTCCAGATTTTCAAATGGGAGGTTCTGTGACGTTTCTCTATATTATTTCTTTGTAGGTTTTGGATTGTTAAATAATAGTCCTGATGAAAGCAAGACATTCAAAGACGTCACATTGGGCTCCAAGAACATTTAATGGGCATTGATTTCCACTATTTTCTGGCATTCATTTATTAAATAAGGGGTCAATTCATAAAAAGAAAAGGTTAGTTGCAACCACAATTTAATTCTGAAAGATGCACAGTGTGATTCCACACACGCACACACACAATTATTGTGATTCAGTATTCAGAGCAAGTGTGATGTAAAACATGCAAACCACGGCTGCTTATAGCAAACAATAGCGACTGCTGAATGGGTTGTTCAAGTTAATGCTGTAATTATGCAGTAATTATGTTGTTTACCAAATTAGCTGGCAACATTGCGCAAGTCTGCTGCAAAACTGCCTACAGTACTGCCTTATAGAAATGTGGAAGTGGCTAAATTGCTGAGTTGACAACTTGTACGGTGTGTGTGTGTGTGTGTGTGGTCGTGATTAACCACACACAAATCACCAGTCGTACGACGCCCAGACGGTCTCTCAATCTAACGGCAGAGAGCACGGAAGCAGGTTTAACTCTGCAGTAAACGTGCGTAGCTGTGCTTACTGCGAGCACTGACGGGTTATGAGGGAGGGGGCCCGGCTATGACAGGGCCCCCCCACCTCTCCAACATAAGAGCAGGACGCTCAGAGTCAAAGAGACGTAAAAAAAACACTCTAAATGATGCAGCCACTTTGGTCATTTTGTGTCTCTTTGCAGTCATTTTAAAGCGTCTTAGGAGTCATTTAGTCTCTCCTTGTGGTCATTATGGGTCTTTTTGTGGCCGTTTCATGTCTCTTTGTGGCCGTTTCATGTCTCTTTGTGGCCGTTTCATGTCTCTCTTTGCAAACCATTTTGTGTCTCTTTGGGGTCACGAGTGCAGTGCCCATTTAAAACGTGTCTGTTCCTGAACCTCCCATCCAAACAACTTTCCATTGGACACCGAGCCTCCTCGGGTCATTAGCAATACACCCACCATGACGTAGTTGCATCCCCTAGCAATGCTAGAGTATACATGTCATTTGGATGGAAAAACTCAAACAAACATAGGCGAAGAGCGAGCTACCCAGCATGCCGTTCGGCGGTGTAACACTGAATAGGGGTCCCCTCTATACCCACTACACAGTGTGTACATAACGCACTACTAAGAAAAATATAAAAACAATATACAAGTGTGAATTCAGATTCAGATGAACGTTTGTCGAGAAAGTCGACGCACATACATACAGGCATAAAAACAAACGTACAGACCGAGTACGTTGCATTTTAGTTAGATTTTGCGTCTCTTTGTTAGTCATTTGATTGACTTTCCAACAAGAAATGTTACGGTCACAGCCCAGGGGCCTCTCACCCCTTGGGCCCCTGCCCTGTAGGCCTGTTCAGTAATCTTTCCATGACCGTATGTGTGTGTGTGTGTGTGTGTGTGGGTGGGTGGTACCTGCTGCTGACGTACTCCTCCTCCTCTTCCTCATCTTTCTGCAGTGGTTCTGGAGCAGCAACCTGCTGGTGCTTCTGCACTATGCGCATACCTCCTGCCTTTACTGCAACACACACACAAACACACACACACACAAACACACACAAACACACACACGCATGGAGGAACGTTAGACAATTACTTCAAGCGTTTATCGTCAACGTATAAAACAGATCACAGATATCGATATAAAAACACTTATTGTGTTTGGATAGTTAGGAAGAAATACGACTTTGTACTTTACTGCCAGTGTAACCGTTAGGGACTTTTTTTAAGTAGCACAGTAGGTCAAACAACTAGAAGTCTGTCCCTCAACAAGGTTAAAGCAGCTGTGGCTGTCCAGCAAGTCCCTGAAATGTTCTGTTGCCCACCCTGACTTCAGACCTCACTGCAGGAGGAGTGGCTATAGAAGTGAAATGTCAATAGTCTCCAGTGCCCTTATCAATCTACATTTAAAAACACACCTGCATGTTTGTTACAGACTGAGCTATATACACCCCCCCCACACACACACACACACATCACGTGTTAGGTACGAGGGGCATTTCTTATCTTTCAATCCTGCAGCTGCAGAGCAGAGGCCTCAGTGACCTGCCACACTGCTCATGTCCACGTACACCTTAACTGATTCCCCTGCCCCACGTACACTGGAGACTGTGACCTCCACGTCATCGCCATCCTGCAGCGGTGACAGCAACATTGCAACTAAAACCCTGCCGTTAGACTGCCCACGGTTAACAGTCGCTACGAATACCATGAGGATTCAGGATGTGGCGAGGTCTCAACGACAATCAGGAAGTAAGGAAATGTGCAAAATTGAGAAATTAGAGACGAGAGACGATGCGATCCTGAACGATATATGACACGTTGTCAGTCGCTGGTATTTGTAAGTGTTAATTATCGTCATGGGATTTTTTTTGGGGGGGGGGGGATTTGAGACACTGCCAAAACAAAGGCCTTCAGGTTTACATGAAGCTTTCAAAAAAAAAAATGAAAAATACAACAACACAGCAGCAGGAGCTTTACCTGCAGGGAGATGTCCTCCTTTGGTTTCCACTTTGTCTTTCGGCGGCGATGACATGTCTGCTGTGATCTGGAGTCTGGAGTGAGCGAGAATCCACAGCGTCTGACACAATTCCTGCTTTCTGCCCTTAAATTGTGGACTACACTTCAGCCTAGAACGTCAACGTGGCTTTTTTTCCTGAGCATTGTTTGGAAACGATGCGTGATGACGTCAGATGGAGGAGCCGCAGGACGGGAGGAGCGTGATGACGTCAGTCGGAGGCAGCGTGTGCGTTCAAATATGGCAGACTCCAGAGCAACATTTGCACTTCTTTTTCTTTTTCTTTTCCTTTTCCTTTTCCTTTTCCTTTTTCTTTTTTTTCTTTTTTTATTATTATTTTTTTTTTTTACCAAGAACTGCATCAATATGACACCACGAGGAGAATATTTAAGAATAAGAAGGCAATTAAATAAAATACAATTTTGTAATGATACATTCTTTTGAATTTGTTTGACTTTTTTTATTGATTTATTTATATTATTACTTTTTTCTTTACTTTGTAGCCCTGTCATGGACAGTTGTGTGTGTCCGTACTGTAATGTTTTCCATGAATAAAGAAAAAGCTTTGAGTATATCAGTGCGCACAATATAGCATAACTAAAAAAATAAATAGCAATTGATTTGAAATCTCCCTATTATGTGTATTATTATTAATATTATGTTTAATTATCTCCAGTCTAATTATATCAATCTGAATTATCCCAGGTGATCCCATGTATGTCTACATTTTTAATCACTTAACAGTACCACCATCATGAATGCACGTTGGCAATAAAATAACTGCCACATACATAAAGAAAAATGTGATTGTGTCCACAAAGGATCTGCCAGCAAAGCTTGTATCAGGAAGTCAAGTGCTTTGTGATAGAAAATGACACATTTAAAGATCCAATTGAGCTCACAAGGTAATGTCTGACTTCAATAGCTTATTATGTAAATTTTGATTGCGGGAATAAATACTGTTGCCCTGATAAATGATTTAAATAAGAGCAGATTGCAATAGTAGAAAGACAACATCTTAAGTGCTAGTAGGTGTCCACCTACACAGCCTCTAGGACTGAAGCATTTATTAAACTGAGAACTCTTTTAATGAAGCAGCCAGTTTACTTCTCTCACCTTTAAGTGTTTTATACAAGCTATGCTTTAAGCCCACAGTCAGGCCAAACAGCAGCAGCAGAAGCGTCAGTAGGATGAGTAATAAAAAAGCAAAAGACACATTCCAACAGAAGACTGGACTACATGTGTGTGTGTGTAGAAGTGGTGACCTTTTTGACCACCTTTCGGTTTTCGCACTATGAGTCCACAGTGGTTCATTAATTGGCTGACACGACAGTGTCCTTGGGCAGAGCTGAGAATTGCAGGCAAAGCCAGAGGTGTTATAGGCAGCCTCATGTTTCTCTTTTTTCTTTTTCTACTCGGACCATCAGAAGAAGTGACGTTCGCTGCACTCACAGTCCACACACGCAAACACACACGATTGCACCATTTTTAATTTAGTACATTTGAATTATTCATTGACGCACACGACAAGAAAATATTAAGAATACAGATGCAATCAGATCATTTTCAAGACACACACACACACACGCACACACACACACACACACAATGTTGATGAGCAATGTGTTTTGGCAGAGGAGAGGTGATCCCAGCATCACATTAGTCCGCAAAGTGCAAGAATATGTTGCCAGGGCATTAGTGTCCCTGAGGAGGGTGTTGACAACCAATCAAAAGGCCAGGAGTTCATTCAGCAGTCAGGAAGCAGTCTGCTGATAAACGGATGAATTGTGATGTCTAATTAAAATGTATGGACTTTGTTAACTCTTATTTAACAAGACTATTCGATTGAGAAGCCATTCTTCAAGACAAAAGTAGCCTTGGGAGTATTTCTGGCACAGAGAGAGGACAGTACAATCTCACCTACAGAGTTTCGATAATATAATTCTTTTGTTGGCATTAAGCCTCAGAGGCCACTGCTTTGGCTTCAGTCTTGTCTGGGATGCGTCCCACCTGTCTCTAAAGGCCGGGTTTGTCTCACTTCAACACATCAGATCCACCTGATCAACATCTGAACAGTCATAAAAAAGTATTTGATTTTATTTATTACAATAATACACCCTTCAAAGAGTCAACGGTGTCCTTAAAATGTTGCTTTACAAAGCACTAACTTCATATTTTTTATATCGTGATATTGATTTTAATTATGTTAACCACATGTTTGTGTGGTTCTGCCCGTCACTGCAGACATCCATGAATGCATGCATGCGAGTGTGTGTGCGTATGTGGCCACTAGATGGAAGAATGCCGCTTTACTATCACCAGAGAAGCATCTCCAGTTGTGTATATGGGAGTTTGTGTCCTGCAGGATTCATCATCGCTGTCACTCCAACAAAGCTCGACCTGTGATGCCCCAGAAAAAGTGAAGAGTCACTGATAGAAAGTCCAAAGCAAAAGACACAGCTCCACATCCAGCTCATTTTCCCCCCCTCCCTCTCCCACTTTCTTTTTTTGTGTCACTCTCCCTGCACCCTTTTTTTCTCTTCCCTTGCCTTTTTGTCTCTGATGTACACATACACACACACAAACACACACACACACACACAAGACTGAGAGAGAGGGAGCGCATTCATTACTCAGTGTGAAAATACATGGCACACATTCAAACTGCCATAGGTGAAATCCTCCTTAGAAGTCAGTGATCTCAACACCTGCCTATGGCTGATATGACTGTGTGTGTGTGTGTGTGTGTGTGTGTGTGTGTGTTGCCTGGGCCTTTGAGAGGAGCACTCTCAGTGACGGCTTACAGAGAGACAGAATGAGGACGTCACAGGTGAGTGAATTTTCTCAAACTGACAGGTGTGTACACACACGTACGTTCTCTCACACACATGCAATCATGCCTCCGACACACACACACACACACACACACACACACACACACACACACACACAGCTGGGTCCTAGGCAGCAGCACTATCACACATGAATAAGCAAGGCTTCTTCTTCTCTGCAGCATTGAGTGTCCGATACCTGACAGGGCGCCTTATTGTGTGTGTGCTTGTGTTAGTGTGTGTCGAACCATCCCATATGAATGTACACTTAGTTGCATGTGTCCGCGTCAATCATAGTCAAACCGAAACACGGTGTAAAGTGAGGACAGGAAGGAGAGGAAGAAGTGGTGCAACAAGCAGATTGATTAGCAACAATGCACAATGCTTCATTGATCACCACGGGTTTTCTCCCCTTTGCTCTGCTTCTCCTCCTCAAGGTGGCTGAAGTCAAGTACGATGGGGAAACAGTAAATTTAGAGCCAATTTTGCTCACAAGCACTTAGAAAAGTCAAATCCTTACTGTGACGGCAGTCTTCCAGCTGCCTCAAGACAGGGTGCACCAGAGGTAGCCATCATTTTAATGCCACCACAGAGACATGCGAGTGCAACATACTCACTCATCTCTGTATGGTTTTGGTGTTATTGATGGATTCTGTTCAGCTTGATGAAAGCTGTCCTGGTTGTGCTTTGTTCTGCATACTGGATCGAATTCAGGGGCTGCAGAGTTAATAAAGTAAGGAAACGACTTTCTTTATCTCTTCCTGTGCACAGGTTTGCGCCGAGACAGGTTCCGCCACGGTTGGGAGTTGCTCAGAAAAGCTGTTCAAACTTCTGCATGGAATGGACACATGCTATCTCGGGTATAGTTCGATTTTTAGCTATGCATGCGTCATGGCTCTCGGGATGGCAAAATCATCCAAATACCTGCAAAAGTAAATATAGTGCATGTGTTGAAGGGGCTTAAGGTAGCGACAGTCGTTAACTTTATCCTTGCTGCACATTAGCATTGTCACTGTGAGCTTGTTTGCTTGCTGATGTTAGCATTTAGCTCAAAGCACCGCTGTGCCTAAGTTCAACTCCGAACCGCTAGCATGTCGTGTCCTTCTCATCTTTGTGACTTCTCATATTCCCTCTTAGATTACTATGACTTAATGGACCATAACCAGCATGTTTGCAAGGTTTAGCACAATTTCAGACTTACTTCTTCTACTCCAACATGCAGCTATCGGTCTACAATTTCCATACCGCAATGCAAATCAGTTACATTCTAATACTCCGAAAAAAAACCAACTCATATTGCCCGCAGGTGTAAATGATTTTCCGCCCTTTTCAAGACAAAAACAGTGTCAACGAATTACAACCCCAAACACAATAACATAAGAAATGTAATCAACACCATATAACACAACTGCACATTAAACATCTGTCCTCTTCAATCACCAACGTTTCATCAGGGCTGTGATGTTTTGTTCAGACTTGT
>CALSCE010009814.1:3504428-3509428 GCA_943593645.1 Bovichtus variegatus
CCATGATAACACCCATGTAACAGCAGTTAACATCTCGCTGTGGGGAGGCTCCCTGAAATAGTTTCTCCTTCTTCTGTTGCTTAGACAGTAAAATCAGCAGGATTTATGACAGCAGGGGAATGAGAAATGAGACGTTCATGTACTTGATTCAGATAAGTGGGGATTTGGGAGGACTTCTCTAGAGTCCCTTTTTTTTTTTGTCTGTAAAAGCCTGTTTTTATGCCTTCTCTCTTGTACCTCTTCAATCATCTCATCTTAGACCTCTTTAATTTTGCCTCCATACTCCATCCTTCTCTTTACTTCCTGCTGCAGCTTCTCAGTTAAGAGACAAAGCTCAGCACTCACTATCAGCCAGTAAAACACAAACACAACATTTCCATTTCAGCACTAACCACGCGTGCCTGCAGTATGAAACAGGTTATTTGTAGAAAAGGTATTTATCAGTGCTTTTCTGCTTTGGTTGGAAGTGTATTTATTAGCCTAAATAATTTTTTGGCTGCAGCGGGCAGTTGTTTTCCGCAAAACAGCTCTAAAAAAATCCACTGTATGAGACCTGTCCAGCACCAGAGAACAGACAGTGGTGTCTGTTACAGGTGAAGAGACCAACAACAGAGCTGAAAGGGGAGTTCATACAGGACTTTCAATTATCAGGTGGCCAGAAATAGGACTGATGTTACTCCAAAAAATTAGCTATTGCAGGATTAAGGGGAAAGTTTGTCAGCAGTGATTGTTTAACATTGTGTAATAAATCAAGGTACTGCTCTTGCATGTTATTCTGTATTTCACTCGGGATTTTGACCTGCTATAACCAGGGGTTGTCTCAGGGCACATATGCAAATTAAAAAATGTTTTCATTTCTGCTGTGGCATTGTTTGCTGCTGTGTAATGCCTGAAGTTTCTCCATCATTTTAAAAGTCTCCCCGTCCTTCCCCCTGTATTCTCTACCCTTCTTTTCCGACCTTTCCATCTTCCTCCATCTTCCTCGTCCCCCTTCTCCTTCAGGCTCCACCTTTCCTTTTCAGATGAGAACATTAATTTCTCTGTGGCACACAGTGGCTCCATGAAGCCTCACTTCTTCTTAAACACAGATTGATTTCACACTCAAATCCTCAGCGTATAAATCACGGACCCTCCACCTGCTCCCCGCTACATCTCCGTCTCCCCTTTTGCCTTACATTTCACTTTTGTTTCTCACACCCCCCCCCCGTGCTCTCTGCTAACATGCACCTGCACGCACGTACATGCGTACACACACACACACACACACCTTTGAGTCCTGCCTGAGGTGTGCGACGGCTGAATGGGCAGAGACGCTATGAGAATTAGAGGGAGAGGCAGCTGGAAGAGAGGCAGTGAAACAGTGAAGGCCGGAGGCTTCCGCAGAGTGGAACAGGGCACTTTCTAGAGAGGCTGTGCATAGGAAAATTGAGGAGCTATTTTCATGCCACATTAAGTTACACCGGCCTTCCACTCTGGGACTCAGACAGAGGAGGCTTGCCTCTATTGTGAAGGCTAATAATCAACGCAATGGAGTTATTACCCGACACTGCATTTCACAGGCCTAACAGCATCAAAGAAGGAGGGAGAAAGAATGGGGAGACATGAATTCCAATGGATTGTAACAAATGCTGCTACCTCCAGCCCAGCCTCATTCATTTAATATGCTTCAAGTGCAGTTCAATCTCAGGATGGATATTTGGATGAATGGGATCAAAGTCTGAGGGGGCGATGCAAAAAGGGAACAAAACGGTGGAGAAAATACAAAATGGGTATTTGGGTATAAATGTGAATTTCCATTACTCCGTCTTTGATGTCCGTCCACTGTCATTAACGTGACAATAGAGGCCGGTGGATGCAGGAGCTCTTCAATTGGCGTTACATCTCATGTATTATACTATTAACACCACTCAAACCGAAGCCTGCCGCCGTCACTCTGAGGCGACATCACACTCAAATATTAAGCCCCCTGTAATGTTTGCAGAGGCCTATCACTGCGACGCTGTGTAAGGTAAGAGCATTAACACAGAGGCGTTGGTTTAACCCTCATCCTACCAAGCGGGATCCCCGAAGAGCCCAGAGGTATACTTTTTGTCATATCTCACATCTCCAATTGTTCATGACTTGGTCAATCAATTGGTTCCTAACAAATTTATATCATTGTTTTGTCTGTTTTAACGAGTCCAGTCAAAAGCGTTAATTGGAGCGTCTGCAGTTTGAATAGATACAATGTCTGCCATGGGTCCTAATTTAAAGCACCACACACTATCCGGGGGACAGATGTACACAATAAGCGAATTAACTGTATGAACTTTCTTAAAATGATTTGAATCTGTTTTTTTTTCCTTCAGATGAAATTAACTATATAAACTTAGAATATTTTGAGAAGAAATAAGTAAACGTGTTGCCATGATGTTGCCAAGTCAACCCTGGATCCTCCACCTCCCATAATGCAACTTGATGTTCTAAAAATGTATTTGTGATGTATTCTCTCGGTTTCACCTGATTGGAAATGTAAAGGACGTTGTTACCTGTAATTACAATTTTCATTTTCTTTTTTTTTTTTTTACAGAACTTTTTTCAAAAGTCTGGCTCAGAAACCTCAGGAGGGCTGTGGGAAGGAAAATGTTCTGGCATCATGTTATTAACTCTTCAAAGCCCCATGAAGCCCTTCTGAACAAAAGACAGACTGAAGGAACGAGCACAAGCAGGAATAAATCTAAAGTGTGTCAGATTAACCCACACCACAACGATTCAGTCTTTCTGAGGAGAAAAACACTTTATACAATGTACATGTGCAGAGAACATCCGACAGTTGCTAATTCAGGAAAGAATTGGACATCCTCGTCACCATCAGTTTAAAATGATCGACAGTAGCGGAGACGATGGTGTTTGATTGCAAAGAGTCTTTTTATTTTTCCTTGTGTTCAAGTACGGTCCTCTCTCAGTAGGGTCATCTAAGAAGCATGGACACACAATAACACACAACTCGCACCAGAGCCTGAGCATCTTCAGGTGGGATTTCTCTTTTGACTCGATTGGGAGGGGGGAGGGCGGAGGGAGGGAGTGGGGGGGGGCCCGATCAGCAGCTTCCACGTTTAGGTCAAGTGAACAAGAGTTCTGTTGTATACCACATAATCATTTTTTTCTCTGCGAACATTTGTTGCATTTAGTGACACTGACATCTGCACATAAAAATTATATATATATATTTATATTTATATTCATATATTCATAGATTTGTCATTCTATATCAACAATTCATTCTAGTGATTTTTACCTTGGTTTTTCATGTTGTAAAACTGGACAAACTGTCGGTAGGAATGCCTTGTTTGGACATTGATTTATACAGGAACACACACGCACATACACGCAACAGAGGCACACACACACACTACTACACACATGCATGCATAGATACGCTCGCTCAAGTTTACGTGTACACACACGGGCCACACATTCTGTCACATACATGCACACGTACACAAACGCACGCACACACGTGTCCCTACACAAGCACGCCCAGACATGCTCAGCCAACACAGAGGGGCAGGTCTGTACATCTATGGGAGGGAGATGTTACCCATGATCCCCAGCAATAAGTACAGCGTCACCTGATCAAAACACAAGAAAATACAAACAGCAGAGGGAGTCATTGTCTGTAAACTTCGACAGAATGTCCCTTTAAAGTCCTTCAGGACTGGTCCACGAGGTGTCAAAGTTTGGCAAAATGTCATGTCGCTCTCTTTTTCTTTATCTCTACTGTACACTGAAATGTACAACAGTCATGGTGGCTCTTGTCAGACGGACCAGTTTTTATGCACAAGTGATGATGAGAAACCACTGAAAGTTGACATGGTCAAACATATCAGCTGCCCAAAAAAAGGAAAAGAGCCTTTCCAAAGACCGAGAGTGTGCTTTCAACATACACGTATATATTCTTTAGGCAGTGAAAAAGCACTTTTTGTCAACAGGGACTCTGGAGCGATGCTGTTCTGCCAATCTGATGCTCTGGCAGACCTGAACTGCTCTTGACGTTTGAGCATGTCCACAACGAAATTCATTTGATGGAGAGAGAAAAACACAAACACTGTGGGGTTTCCTCTTCGGCTCGGAGAAGGGCAAAACAAAGGGGTCCACCGACATCCATCATGACGATGTCTGTCCGTTCTGCTTCTTGTGTTCGCATTTCACTTGTTTTTGTTGCTTTTTGTTGTTTCGGTCAGTAGTAAGTCATGGAGAAAATAAAATTAAAAAAATCATATTTTCACGAGTGGCCCCATCAAAAATATGTGTAATATACACACTATATCACCTTTGAACTGTACACGTAAAGTAAAAATGCTTTTTGTGAAAGTGAAAATTTAGAAAAAGTACAAATAAAAAAAGATGTAAAAGAATAATGACCTGAAGAAAAGAAAAAAAAAAAGAAGTCTATTGGAGATGACATTCCTTGAAAACTGTTTGAGGTGCCTCCGTAGGCGGCAAGGCCATCGCAAAACAAACAGGGTGGATAAAAGCAGTGCTACGTTTGTCACTTGGGTGAAATGGTAAACATCCACGTTTTGCCTTGTGCCAAATGTGCTTTCATCTTTTTCTGTGCTTTCATTCCTCCTGACCTCCTCGAGAACCGTCACGCCATCTTTGTCTCTCCTCTCATCTTTTTCTGTCTTCAACAAAAGATCAGGCCACTTTCTTCTCCTACAGAGTAAGACCTCACCCTCATCTGCTCCCTATTATTTCTTGATCCCATCTCTCTCCTCTTCTCTAGGTCTCTGCGTACTCTCTCCGCTTGGTCATTTGATCTCTTTCGATATTCTCCTGCCCACTCCTCTCTCACCCTTTCAAATACACTTCTTCATATCTACTATCCCTTATCCACTCACCGGTGCAATGGAGCTGACTTTGAAGAAATAAAGCTGTTTGAAAAAAAAAAAAAAGAAAAGAAAAAAGGAAAATGTCCGCATGCACATGCACAGTCTCTCTTTGTCACTCGACCGGAC
>CALSCE010009814.1:3511928-3517697 GCA_943593645.1 Bovichtus variegatus
CAGCATGTTAAAGGACTTCTGGGAATTCACACACACACCAGTTTTTGGATACATTATTTGAGTATCAAATTTCATTCTGGCACACATTTTTTTTAAAGTCAGGAAATGTATTCCTTTGATTTGTTCTATGCGTCTATAGCTTGGGTGATATATGCAGTTCTGGACACAGCTCTGCTGGTGAACACATTGTACCTTCACACAAACAGGCCTCGTTCCTTTGTCCTGACAAAAGGTTGACTTGAATAATGTCATGACTGGCAACGTAAGCCCAAGTCCTGCAAAATGTGGAGCAACAAAATAAAACAAAAAATACATATCGGTAGGCCAATGAGTGGTTTTCATTGCGATCAGATTCAAAAGATTCTTCACCTCCTAAGTCCAGTCAAGAGGCCAAACATGGCTAAAACCAGTTTGAAAGTAAAGTTTCAAGTAGTGGTTCCATTTTCATCAGATTTATCCCGACCGCCCTATTAAATGAGCTCAAGTGCCCTGTAATCAACGGCAGCCATTATGTTCCCAATGTGCTCTTTTGAATAGATTTTATAGATTTTTTTTATTTAATACTTAACAGTTGTGCTGTTAACTTTAGTTTAACGGCTGATTCTTCTCAGACGCTATCCTACTGGAATTTCAAAATCACACACTTTTTCCCTGCGTCTCTTTCTCAAGCTTTTACACGTGATCTATTTTACACACATGGATGCATAAGCACACACATGCCTGTGTGAACCCAGACATGCACAGGAGAGGACTTTCTCACACATACACACACGCACACACTCAGCATGTCACAATGTAATCCCCTTATAGCATCCTAACAGTGCTTACTCAGTCCCTGCTATCTTGACACATTGAATTGCCAGAATCCTGCCTACCTGTATATCAGCCCCTTCAGCCTGCTTAGCTGAACACCATACACACGTACAGTATATATATATATATATATATACATACAGTATATTTAATCTATACCCTCAGAAGTGAAGGACATTCTAAACATAAGCTCTTTAGACCCGTTTGAGAATTGCAGATGACTGTAGCTACTGGAGAGAAACACGTGCTTCAATACTCTCTGTGTGTGTGTGTGTGTGTGTGTGTGTGTGTGTGAATACCCAACACAAACACAGTTAATGGAGAGCACCACTCTCAGTTGCGCAAGCAGAAACATTTCCCACGTTTCAGGACAAAAAAAAGAGATGTAAGGCACGCCAAAAATCGGGATAAAAAAGCCTTTGTTCTCTTTGGCTGTTCTCCTATACCCAGATAATAGCAGCGGGGCAAAACACTTGTGACAAATGTGACTAGCCAGATAGAATAAAGGCTTTTGAAATGATTTTTGGATACGACTAATACCAAAAGGACCAACTTTTTTTTTTAATCCAACCCTTCAAATTTGACATTAGACGCAAGGAAGCATTCTACCTCTTAGGTGTTGTATTATGCACACACACAATTGTCTCTAAAGAAAGGCACATGATTAGCGACTACTTGGTTTTGGGGAATGAAATTACAAACATTTAGTAAAGCAAACAGAGGGAGACAGGAGCTACAGGCTTTTATAATATTTGACCTTTTTGATATTTAAATTTTAGCATTTGTCACCTCTGCGGCAGATTCCATGACGGTGAATGCTCAAACCTGTCACACACCCGCATACAAAATGCCATACTGGTTACAGTTACCGTGGGGACCTGGCTTGTGACTGCTGGACATAAGAGGCTGGGAGACTCGTTCCATCAGAGCAAAACAGCAGGACCCCGCGGGGGCCATGATGGATGCAAAGGTCTCCCTCCCCCTTTGTTTCTCCCCGTCTCTCTGTCTTCCTCGCAGCTTGCAACCTCTCCTACTCCTCTCTATCTCTCTCACAGTCTTACCACTCTGTCCTCACACTAACTCTTTCACTCCCCCCCCTCCCCTCCCAGTGTGCCTGCACGCCATCATTACTCCTTCTGCTTTGATCCATCTCTAAGGGCCGGATTGCAGTCTGGAGCGTATGCAGAGAGGAGATACAGATGCATGTGGGTGTGTGAGTGAGTGTGTGTGTGTGTGTGCGTGTGTGTGTGTGTGTGTGTGTGTGTGTGTGTGTGCACAATGAGGCAGGCTGTAAAGAGTGAGAGATCAGAGGGAGAGGTGAGAAGAAAGTAGGATTACTGCAAAAAAGGAGAAGGAGAATGAAACGGGTGAACGAAAAGGGGCAGAAGACTGGAAAAGAAGCGAGGGGAGGGGCAGGCAAGGAGTGCAGAAAAGGGGAGGAGAAGGAGAAAAGATGGGAGTCATTTGCCACTTCCCCCCGACCTCATCCACTAAACTACAGACATCCACAAATTTCTCTACGCACTATGATCTCAAAACTCTTTATTTTCAATGTCGCTGGCCAAAGTCAAATCCTTATGCTTCACTTCCTCCTCACTGCATTAACCATCCCTCAATCCTTAATTCTTCTTGCCTCCTTGCTTTTTCTCTTTATCTCCCCCACTGTTTATCTCATGCCTCCCTCTTTCTCTGTCTCGCACGCAGACACAAATACACACATTTCCTCCCTCTATCTCACCCCCTCTGTCGCTCTCTCTCTCTCTCTCTTAGCTGGGTCCTTGAAGACCTCTCTAAGCCGGGAGGAAGGAAAAGTACTTTTCTGCCTCATCAGCTTGCTAAGCCCGGTGAGGAGAAAGCACAGCTAAAGGCCCTTCTACTACTGATGCTAACAGCTAATGCTAATGCGCCCTTTGCTAAGCATGAAGGCCAATGGGCTCAAGCTAAAGGCTAAGGATAATTATACAGCATGAAAGCCTGAGTGAGCAAGCACTGACGCTAACAGCTATTTAGTCCTGATGTAAAGACTGATCGACTGGTAAATGTTGATGCTACTGGCTAATGTCTAAATTATAGCTCATTAGAATCCATGTGTGATTTGTACCTTCTGGTGGTACTCAAGTCCCAGATATGTGCACATTATGTTAATTCTTAGTTAGTAGCATCCTTGCCCCTTTTCTCTTGACTAAATGAATTCCCTAACAAGGTGGACCTTTGTCACAAGGGTAAGATGAGAACAAGAACTTATAACTGAACCAAACCTGGAATGAAATACAACAATGAATTAATGTGGAGTCCCTGCTGTTGTTACAAACTAAAGGATGTCCTGTTTTGATGATCATCCCATGTAAAATATGAAGCTAAAGTCAAAAGGCGAGTAGCTTAGCTTAGCATAAAGACTGGAAGTCTCGTCTCTGACCAAAGTTAAAAACATCTGCCTCATGATGACAAGACTCCAGGAAGTCACTGTGCAGTTCAACGTACCTGACTGTAAAAGCACAACTTGTTGGTTTTACATTTATGTATATGTACATATATATATACATATACATACATACATACATTTACATACATACATATATATACACATATATATATATATATATACACATATGTATATACAGTATACATATATATATATATCTGAATAGTAAGTGTCATATGTTCCTCACCAGAGCGGTTGTTTGGGGACGTCCTCACAGGGGAGACAGATGGAGTTCGTGAGGAAGAGTAGGGTCTCTGTCTGTCTCTCTCTATCGTTGAGGCAGAGCCCACAAAGTGATACTGGGAGTAACCATCCTGCAAAATACACACACACACACACACACACACACACACACACACACACACAGAGAAGAAATTGGTTACCTTTGTGTTTGTGAGTAACTGCACAAACACAAAATCCAATATTCAGCTGGTGAAGTTTCTTTTTATTATTTTTTACAGTAAGAAATATTGACCATTTTACAAAGGTGTGTACAAAAAGAGGTCTACAGCCACACAGTCACTTCCCTTTGCAACATTTATGAGAGTTATGACATATTATACAAGGCAAGACTGTGAAATGTTCTGGGGGTAAAATGTTGTCATTGCTGTTCTTGGCTGTGTGTTACAAAAAGCAGTGGTGTGTAAACCTTTCCCCCGAAAAATTGACATTTCTTTGAAAAATTTCAATATTGGATTTCTTGACTTTACCAACCAGTGGTAGGCGAGTCAAAAAATGTATTCTGGACAGTAAAGCACACACAACACCCACTTATTCACACACAAGCTTCAACACACCGCAAATTAAAACACTTGCATCAATCCCGAGCTTATCGACTATCCCACTGTCCTTGTAGTAAAAAAAAAAAAAAAAAAGAAATAGCACAACTAACAATTCCACAAGCATAATTACTGCCAAACCAATGGCTTTGTATCTGTATTAGTTTAGAAGTGATTGGAGCAAAGCCCTTTTCATAAAAATGGATTATGAGACAACAGTTACAGACCTAGAACCAAATTCAATTTAGCATTAAGATAATTAGGTACCTCTGAAAGCAAAGCACATGCACATGATGAAAGCCAACGCACCCATGTCCCATCATAGAATTACTGTCTGGGGGCTTCGGCTCAGCACTGGTTAGACTGCTGTGACTGCGAGTGCATGGGAGAGGTGGACCACTTCAGTACAGTTAGACTTGAGAGGAGTAGACAGAGGGGAGGAGAATGAAAGATGGAGGAGATGGGACAGAAAGGGTAGAAGCTGGGAAAGACAAAAGAGGACAGAAAGTAATGAGGAGGAGGGAGACGGAGGGAGAGTAATGACAGGAGAGTAAAGATAGCAAGAGGAGGAGAGTGGTAACAAGAGGAAGAGGCAGAGAGAGAGAGAGAGAGAGGGAGGGAGGGAGGGGAGGAGGCTGGACTGAGCACGGTCCCATGTCCTCCCCCGACTCCTATTTCCTGGCACAGCGCTGAGAACTAATAGAAAGCTGGCTCCTCTGACACGCAGTAGTTCAAAGGTAACTCACTTCAACTTGCCATCCCCTCCCTCCTTTCCACTTCATATATTTATCCAGCACTCCTTCAGTCTTCTCACTCACATTGTTTTACATCCCCCCCCCCAACACATCTCATTACAAACCATGTAACCCCCTTATGGAACACTGGGCCGCTGTGCAATTGGACAAACTGTCCTGCTGCTCAAACACAGTCACTGCATATTGAATGATGAATGTATTTTGCAGAGTGATGCGCGCAGTCGGCTGTCTATAAATGTGGCTCACGAATGGGGTCCGGTAATGGGGTCCACAGGGTTTCTTAAGGGGCCCCAAGAAAAAATGAGGAATAGTTAACTACAATAATTAAATTTGCAAGAATGATGGTAATCAGAGAAGAGAATATCTAAAAAGGAGTTCTGTCATCGCCATACATGTCAGACTCATCATCTCTCTATGTAACTTTACAGCTAAACCTACAGGTTCTTGCCTCCTTTTTCTTTGAAAGTGTCTTTAAGATTTTAAAAATCATTATACTCCACGCTGTCTGACAGTACACTTTATATTCTGTATCAGCCTGTTCCAGCTCTTCATTGATTTCATGATGTTTACAGTGTGAAATAGTCAAACTCATGATTCCCTATAATTCAGCCTGTCAAACTTCTTTGGAAACTTTTTTAAAAAAGCCACAAGAATCTAAAAATAAAACTCTGTGGGTTTGAACAATGATGAGCACAGGATGAGATTGTGATGTCCGGCCCACCAGCCAGTCAATCAGGTTTAACGTGATCAATAAATATTAAATCAACGTCAAAATTTCATATGAAACCAAATCAGACAGCTGATTGTTTTTTTCCCCATCATTTTGCACCAAGGTGCAATGCTTGTGTGCTGTGAAAGCTTAACACACACACACACACACACACACACACACACACACACACACACACACACACACACACACACACACACACACACACAC
>CALSCE010009814.1:3519210-3532739 GCA_943593645.1 Bovichtus variegatus
ACACACACACACACACACACACACACACACACACACACACACACACATCACACACACGTCTCACTCGATCATATTACACAAACACACCCACATGCTACACATCCCTGGTCACACGTGTGACAAACACAGCGTCTCTCTGACCTTGAACCCCATCTGTCATGTGTGTGTGTATCTGTGTTTGTGATTTGTGTGACGTACGTGTGTGATATGAGAGTGATATGTGTGCACGTGTGTGTGTGTGTGCGTGTGTGTGTGTGTGTGTGTGTGTGTGTGTGTGTGTGAGAGAGAGACAGGGAGTACTGTCTGATTATGTCCCCAAGCAAGATCAGTTATCAAGAAATGAGGCACGGCAGCAAAACAGAAATGACGTGTCTCTGACATGACAAAGTGTAAATTTGTGAAAATACAGCATGAAAATTCAGTGTTTAGCTGATGGGTGTGAGCGAGAAGAGAGAGCATATGTTTGTTTAAGAGAGAATTTGGTCCTTGTGGTCCTATTAAGGAAAGGTTTATTTACAAAGTGACCATGTTTCAAGTCCTTTTTTTTTTAAATCTAGAAATCCCTCGTCGTACAGTGCTGCACATTTGTTGTTTACTTAAAAGATGACCTGTGGCTTCCCTCCCAGGAACTAGATGAAAACACACGCGCACACACGCGGACACATCCTGTCAAAGAATCTAAATAAACTTGGGTAAAAGTTTTACTGCACTCTGGAGACTGTTCTACATGATTTATCCTAAAGTCAGTGCTAGTGTTGCTACAAACAGATTCCGGCTTTGGTTTATTGATGATTGCTGCACCACTGATCTTTCAAGTCATCTCAGATGCTATTTTCATACCAAGTTACTGTTTATTTATGGGCCCTCAACTTCTCGTTTTAAAACTGCTGGGCAGCGCAGCCCCCCCCCCCCCCCCCAGTTCGGTTGCAATTCTCCTTTCTTTCTCCCTCTATCTCAGCCTACACTGGTCCCATGGAACTGCTGTAGGAAGTGATTAACTATTCCTACTACAGTTTGACAAAAGCACACATTTTCAAAGACACACACACACGGAAACAAACACGCACGTGTACCCGCGCCCATAACTTCTACACAGTTGGAAAGTATGTTTAAAAAAAAATGCTCTCATTACTTCAAGACTTCAAAGCAAACAACTCTTCGCCAACACGGCTCAAACTGACTCACCGTTGACCCAACACCCCTCTTTCCACGACTCCACGCACGTAGCTCTAGCACGCTTATTTTCGAACTGCAAACATGTCGAGCATTCACTTCACTTTCTTTCCTTACTTCACTCTCTTCCTTTCTTCTCTTTTGCTCACAAACATTTTTCAGAGACATCCAACTCCACTCTCGTCTAAATTGTATGCTAATCCATGTTTGGATTGGAGACTAACAGGATTTTTCGCTGCACCTAACACCCATGACCTAATACGTCATGCAGGGATACTAGCAGTAAAGTCACTTATTGCGAGCTCTGGACTCGGGTGATAAAGTCAAAGTGTGGATCCTGTAACGCAACAATTTCCACAGTTATAAAATTAGGCAGGTTGGTGGCTAACCAAGCCGTGTTCATGGAACAATTTATGATGTAAATAGTAAGATATGGCGTCTATCAGGCTTTTTATACAGTGGCTGTATATAGCATAATGCAGCAGCTTGATTAACTGAACTGCTTCAAAAGTGCGAGTTGTGCTGCTTTTAATAAAAATAGTTCTAGATAACAGCAACGTTTTAACTGCATTACATTATTATGAAGAATTACATGTGGAGGAAAGTGGGGATGTTGCAACAGGACAGACTGCAGATGATATTTTTTTGCAGTTTAAGGATGATGATTTTTTTCTTCTTCTTCGCTGTGAAGTGGGGAAGTCTCGTCTTTCAGTAATCTTTCTTTTTTTTTTTTAACCATTGAATTAATGTTACACCATATCGGATCAAATGAGACAGACGCAAAACTGATTTTGACGTTTCTAAATGCATATAAATCTAAACCAAGTCTTTCTTTTAATATCAGTCTTAAATCACTATCTGGTTGAAAAAAAATTAAAAAAATTAAAAAAAGGCCTCTCCATGTAAAGATGGGTGAGGTAAAAAATGAACAAATAAATAAATAATCCCCAAAAAAAGATGCAACCTTTCTGGGGCCCGGCTGCCGTGTAAAGCCAATGTCCTTCATGTCTGATAACTGTAGAGTATCCCATCCAGTCGAGTGTAATGCTATCCACTGGCAATGATTAGAGAAGTGTGAAGCAGATGAGGCTCCAAGGGGCCACATGGGGATACTGTTCAGTGTAATACTTGGGATGAGAGGATGACGAATGAAGAGAGGGACACATTCGTCAGGATGAGGCGAGCCGCACGCTAATGCCATGGGGCGGCATGTCCTGAAGTGACTGCAGCGACAGTCACAAGTCTTGGACTTGGACAGGAAGTGCACATAAAATCATCACGCAAGGAAGCCGCTGCGTGGGTTACATTCTGGGTCGAATGCTTTTTTTTTTTTCGGACAGGTATCACAAAATGCCATGTGGGGGAGCCATTTTCTCACCTCTTTTCTGATGCATGACATTTTTTTTTTAATTCATTACTTTAAAGAACGACAGCTCGCTCTTGTTGTTTCATGTCCGTCATTTGTAGAGGATTGACAACATCTTTTAAAACTGAAGTGCAAGTGCTTGAAGTTCAAGGAAGAAACCCCACAGTGTATCATCTGAGGGAAATAACACAAGATGAAATGACTTGTTGAAGTGAATCATGTTGTAGTTCCCCAATAATCTCTCTTGATATTCTCTTGAACGTCGGCCAACAAAGCTTTCACATTAAAAGCTGAATATGGGACAATACTGACGAATATAAAAAGAGCATAAATGAAGGGACACGGCTATAAAATGCGACACTTCCACAGACTTGGGCTTCAGAAGGGTAGTCAGCTACAACTGCTCGTTACAAAGGTGTCTTTTGTCACGGGGCCGTTGCATCGTATATAGCATTTCATGAGTACATCCAATGGTTGACTAAAACAAAAAAAAAAAAGAATAAATTCAGTAGTTTCATTGTTCTTTTTTCTCTCCACATGGCGATGAAAAACACACATACAAAGCCAAGGACACCTCCCTGGAATGTGTTACTTAAGATTTTCTACATATCTCACGGAAACTCGCTGATTGTGCCTCTAAGGTTTTCGGTGCGCTAAATGGCAGATAACCTTGGCGGCAGTTAGTCAGTCAAAAACGCTCAAAAACACTGAAAAACTCTCATTACAACGTGAAAGAAACAGAACATCTGTCATCACTTTTAATCAAGTTGCAGGAGCGTGCGGACATTTGTCATTTGAAAAGAAACAAAAGATCCGGAGGAGGAGAAAGCGGATTTTTCAACAGTGTTTGACTGAGTGGGAGCAGCACACACACCACTCATCACTTCTCTGCACCTCATACGGTTCCTCACTATTTGCTTGTTTGTGCCATTCTCCGTGAGCTACAAGTTACTGCATAATGAGGTACAGAGGCCTGGTAGCCAGCAGCATTAACACCATTCAGTTTCATGATGGGCTGAATAATAACCATTAGCATCGATGTTAGCTCGTGTGTGTGTGTGTGTGTGTGTGTGAGTGTGTGTGTGTGCACGTTGAAAAAAACAACAATAGGCTAAAGACGAACACAAAGTTATTGATCCACCTGCCTCTGTAAACACTGTTGCCGAGTTGTGATGGTTCCCAACCGAGCTCCATTATTCTTTTGTGTGGAGGTGTTTATGACTGACCTCAAGGCCAAAGTGTGCGCACACGTTTGAAGACAGAGAAAGAAACACTCATACACACACACACGCACACACACAAGCTCTAACACAATACAAAAACAAAGGAATCGTATGCCACCCAAACCAACCCTCTCGTTCCAAACTCGTCACATACGAAGACTTGGTCAGGACCCCCGCGTGGTCAACGTGGATTCAAACAAAACAACTTGATTATGTTCAGGCAACACAACCACTTGGTTAGGTTTTGATAAAAGATTGTTGTTTGGGTTAAAATAACTGCGTTCGTTTACGTAATGTAACTTTAAATAACTCAACGTGGACTTTCGGTTTCACACGGCACACGGACGGCGGTCGCTTTGAGCGTCTAATTTTGCCGTGGTTTTCATCGGAGTTAGTCGAAAGCATTTCACACGGATGCTAAAGGGGCCGTGACACAACGTCAGGCTCATCTCACAGCGTTAAAGACGAGAGTTTCATTGTCGTTTGTCTCCCAGTTGTATATTTTGTGAACATCAAATCAATACCATAAAACTGCAAAAAAAAAAAAACTTCTGACCGACAGCGGTAGCTCGCGTCAAGCATTGCCAATGTCTGTCTAGGTTTGTCGATTGCAGAATGGAATTAGCTTAGCAGCCGCTTAGCGTCCGGGGGACAGCAGCAAATCCTGACAAGGATTAGTCCTGAGCAGAAAACAAGGTATAATTCATCCAGCGAGGCTTCAGCTGGGCATCCAAGAACATAGAGGTCGCACCTAAATCTTCCGCTGTCCAAATACAAAAATGCAGCTTAACGTTCAGATGTGAAGAAATGGCAACTTAAACTGTGTATCAGGTGTGTTTTTGTAATTGCTTCATTATACAGTTGCAGCAGAGAATCCTCCTCAACACCTGCTTCAGTGAAAGTGAAAAGCCCTCATCCTAACATAGTTCACCCTCAGATGGTTCAAGGTCAATTTGTCATAAATAGTAATTACTTTTTCAATTATAAAAGGTGCTCTGGCAAAAACCCTTATATAATCATCAGGAATGCAACTGCCAGCCAATCTGAGATCTACATAGCTCTTTATTTTGCCAGAACTTGTTACTTTTCTTGCTTCTTCCCAACAAAAGGTGTATCCAGACATAATATTCTTTAGACTCTTTTAGAATTCATTCACATTACACATCAATGACTCTATAATCTATACCCTTATCAGAAGAGATTTGTATCCAAAGCACTAATTAATTAATGGACGGTGTCAATTTTTATCACGACATTATGCTACTAGCAATATGTCTGATAACATGAAGATGGATTTAATTTTAATGTTTTGGGTTTATGTTAAAATTGTAATTACAAAGGTTGATATAATATTCACAGGATAGTAACAGTGTACAATTAGTTAATTCCACAACGCACTAAGTTGCAATGAATCCATTACAGAATATGATATATATTATTGTGGAGACGGACACTCATTCTTGTAGGTCTTTCATACCTTCAGCCACACTTGAACGTACAAGACATTGGTAGAGTAAGTAGAAGATTAATGTTTCCCCTGGACTTGCTGTATGTGTATGACAAACGGTAGCGGTGACTGGCACGCAAACATGATTTCTTATGCGCTAAATAGTACTGTATGCAGTGGAGAGTGACAGGAATTATAATAGGTAAACAGGAGACAAACCGTGTAAGGCGAAGTGAGTACATGGTTTGTACTACATCCTACCTTCTTGTAGAGGGAGCGCAGGTCTCTGTACTGCCACATACTGCTGAGGACCTGAGAAGCTGCCTTTACCACCTTTGCCGAGTGTCTTGAGACGGATAGAGAAAGAAAGAGAGAAAGAGAGAGAGAGAGAGAGAGAGAGAGAGAGAGAGAGAGAGAGTTATTCTGTCCCCTGTCCTTACCAGCTGCACAAGATGTGTGAAGGCCAGTGGCACTTGTGTTGGCTTTAAGAGTAAAGAGGCCATTGCTCGATTTACTTTGCGCGAAAAACGGAGAGTTTCCAGATGAGTTTAAAATGACTCTCTCTGCCATGCAAATGGTCCCATCCCTGCTACTTATAGCTAAAAAAAAAAAAAAGTTCAAAAAGCCCTGCTAACAGCTACAGAGGGAAGCAGAAGGGATGCTCATTTGTCCACCAAAATTAACAAAAATCCTTCTGAAGACAGCTTTTTAACTTGGGTTCATTTTTATGTTTACCAGTAAAAATGTGCAGGAACATTTTTTTGAAATACAGAAAGCCTACTCGAAACACACTTCACTGTCATAGTTAAACATGCATAAAGTGATCCTAAGGAAATAACATGCTAATCTCCACTGTTACATGAAAAAAAAAAAAAAAAAAACATTTAAATAGTCAGTCAAGTTAATGATTTTGCATCGTAAACAGATATTTATGGACATCATAAAGATCTTTACTACCTCAAATGTCATCAAGGATTTTGATCCTCGCAAGATTTTGAAATGACGATATTCATTGCATCATTAGACTGAAGCAATAAATGTCAGCAGGCGCCAACTTTAGGAAAATGAGGCAGCATTTTTGGGACTGCCAAATCGTGTTGACGTTTGTATGATGAGTTTCAAAAGTTTTATAAAACAAGGTTTATATTGTTCCATTCATTGTATTTTTCAGCTCCTGCGGTTTCCAAATACGTTGAACGGCGGCCGTCTGTGCTGGTGCTGTAATTGACATTTTCCCAATTTGAAAGTGTGTAATTATGTGAATGTAGCGCGGCACTGCAGATAAGGAGCATTTATCCTCAGTGTACCAACCCTGAGAAAACGAAGACGTGTGGGCCATTAGCAGCTAACTAAACTCACAGCAAAACGCGCCCTTACTATGTGAAACTTTCTCCCAGCCCCTCCATCTCTCTCTCTGAAATGGCGCCCTTGAGCACAGTTCCCTAAATAGACTAGAGTCTCTCTCTAAAAACAATAAATGAACATTTGACCCCCTTCTGATAACACGCTGGTTTCATGGCAAACCCTGACCTGCTAGTTGCCATAGCAGCTAGGCCGAACACCTTGCTTGGCCTCCCATGGTGACAAGAGTTATGGTCTTGTTCTCCAGCAATCTTTTTCGTGGATGAGTGGTCACGTGAACGGCAGGTGCAGTTCAGAATGATGGATGTGTGGCGACATTATAGCACTGGTCACTACTGGCGGTACAGAGTGGGACGAATGAAGGCTTGACAGGTGTAGCACAATACAACAATGAGAATCTGGATTTTTTCATTGCCTTTGCATTTTAGGGTTTAAGCTACTACAGTTTTTCAGGGCTGGTTGGCCTCGATTATGAGCTCCTGCAGGGGTGCTTTCTCAACTTGTCCCCTTGCTTATTCCGAGGCTATTTTGACAACCTAACATCAACATGTAACTTTTATTACACTTTCTACCTCTTTGTGTTTCCTTCGGTGTCAGAAACCAATGCTTACGTTGTGAAAGTTACGGCGAGTGTTTCTTTTCCGGAGCGCAAAATGATCCCTGCTTAAATCTGGAAGACTGTGAATCTAAAGACCTCTTCAAAAAGCAGCACAGGTAAATGTGTTCTGTGGTTATAAATACATGTGGTATTCGTAGACGTATAGTATATCATTATCTTCCGATTTTTTTATAGCACCCTTTGAGGATTTCAGCGGGACTCCTTAAAATGCATTTCAAGTAGATGTGAGGTCGTAGAGATGAACCCTGTGGTTCTACTGTAGCTCAGCCAGTAACACTGTAGTGCAGGTTGTATTCTCTCTGAGAATAGTAAGGAATAGTGCCGACATAGTATCGACGGTAGAGCAATTGTCAAACTAAATGTAACTGGAAAATTTCCCGAAGCAGGGTTTGACGTGTAGTTTTTATGTTCTCTGCCTTGTGCTTGAGGTAAAAAAAAATAAAAAGGTGTTTTGTCAGTGTAAGCCAATATACTACCCCCCCAAAAACATCGTACACCACCAGCGGTTTTACAGATTCACTTCAGCAGTTCCGCAGGGTAAGAGGCCGAGGTTTCCAAAAGTGCGAAATATGTCATCCTGCCATCTAAAATGTATTCCCGCTCGTCTAACCTGAAAGCTACCAAACACATCAGCAATCGTATTGTTATGGATAAATCCAATCCAATGTTGTGTTACTGCCTCGAAACTTTGGCCTACTCACTTGTCTCCTTTGCTGCGGGCTATGCCGATGAGTTTTTCGATGCCACCGGCATCACGCAGGGCTTTGGCGTTCTCCATGTTCTTGGTAATGACTTCGTGCAGTGCGCAGCAGATTGCAGTAACCGTATCGTCTGACATGGCTTTGCTGGGAGGTCCTGTGGTCCCGGAGGTCCCACTGCTGGTGCCGTTATTGTTGCTGCTGCTACTACTGCCAGGTAACCGATGGATCAAATCTCTCATGGCATATTTACCTGGTGCGTGTGGAGAAAATGAAAGAAAGGGACAAGAAATATTGGTAAAAGTGTAGCCTCTGCACATACACCCGTACATATATACACATATATATATATGTATATATATATATATATATAGAGAGAGAGAGAGAGAATATACATTTCGTTGGAGACATCATGAATGTTTTCTAAAAAATTGCGCTTTGTTGTTTTTTTGTGAACAATGGCAGAGACACATAGAGGCTACTGGACTGAGCTTTGACAACATAAACATATTTCCGATTCCAGTAAAAAACAATGCGTGGGGGTGCGGGTTTATATTTTCTATAATAGTTCACATACCCATGTAAAAGGGATGTTTTAGACAAGCATTTATATTGAGTGTTTATGGATGACTGCATGATATAAAAACCCATCAATGTACTTAAAGATACTTCAAAGCCTCTATGACATGAAAGTAAAATTTCCCTTTTACTATTTTTTTTAAATTTTTTTAAAGCAAATGTCTCGTCCAGCAGTGGTTTGCATAACTCCATAAATCTTTAGTTTGAGGGGGCACACTGCAAATCCTCTGACGCACACACACACTAATCCAGACATTCTGAGAATCCAATAAACGTGGCGACTCGTGGTATTTTAGTGAAAAGGCTGGCATATGAAGAAAAAAAAATATATTTGACATTCAAAGAATGGGTTATTGGAGAGATCGAAGCAACAGAAGGAGGGAGTAATTAAGAAGTGCAGGAGATGCTGTCGGATAGGAAGGAAGAGGGTGGAGACAATGGAAGCTATAACATTTGGAGTGAAGGCGACTTTAAAACACCTGGATGTAGAGCTCATCCACACAGTGAGTTAGTCTGGGATCAAAAATATAGATTGTTTTAGTTTAGATGAGAGTTGTTTGCTTTCACATCATTTAGATGGCAACATTTGTGTGTTTAGACCATCATTTTTCTTTTAAATGTTCCAATTATTGCACTGTGAATCCTCACATTGTCTGGTACACGTGTACTGTAATCAGGAAGCAACTGACTGTTATTTCCTGCAGTGGTTCTGAGTCAACTACTCCTAAAACTTAGGTGAGAGAGTTCCCCATGAAGAGTGAGATCACCGGATATAAAGAGCACTGAGGACAGGGGCCAATTAAGGGGAGATCAGAGCAAAATAGGTGATAAGTGGACGGATGCAAGACAGGAGAGGAATTGAAGAGATGAGAGGAAAGAGGAGATTGTGCTGACTGGGTGGGTGTGTGGAGATTCATCAAACACCAGCGGCAGCCGAGAGGTAAGAAATGCCTTGACCATCATAAAACCTGTCAATTACACTTAAATCATCTCGAGCCCCCTGGGAAGAAACAAGCCGGTCATGTTCCAGGTAAAGAACCATCAATTTTGGATGCAGAAGTGATTGTTGAATAACGAACAATGTGGTTATTCTTTTAATCCACTCAATAGAACCACTAGGACGAGCCTTCAGTACATTGACGCACATTCAAAAAGGTCCACTTCAATCAAATGAGCATCTCCACATGAATGAATCAGTCTCTGTGACTTGTTGCTGGATGTGACAAAGCACGGCGTTCGAGACAGTGTGAGGGCATGCCAGTTTGTGCGCGTACAACGCTGAAGCGCTGAGTGAGTCACCGTCTCCTTGTACATTTTACAAATGCAAGTCCTCCACAGAAATGCTGGATCAGATAAAGTAGATAAAAACAGGAAGTGTTGAATCCGCTGTCCTATCATCTCCAGGTGGACCATTACACCCTCTCTGGCAGTGGAGAGGATGTCATAAATGAGTGTTTGGTTTTTTTTTTTTTTCGCGTGAAATAACAACTCATTTTCACAGCAACACTACAAAACCACCAAACTGCCGCTCTGCATCCCAGGGTGATACTTAGCGACTTAAGAACAAAACATCCTCGTGGGGTACATATTTGTTCCTTCACTTGTTGAATGCAATCAGAACAAAATCTGAGTCTAAAATCTCCCCGTTCCCATCTTCCTTCTTTTCTTCATTCACTCTTTTCTTAATGTTTAAAAATTAAATAAATAAATGCTCCGCTTTTTCATAATGCTAAATGCTTTTCCCGGACCAATCCATCACTGTGATATTCAAGGAGCCCTTACAGGCTGCTGTGAAATTCCTCACTCATACCACCTCTAATAAGTCTAAGTGATCTGGGCTGCAAAGCAACACACAGAGCAGGAAAATCAGATGACACCATCAACCTTCACCAAGAAAACATAGAGAGGGACGCACGCACGCAAAAAAACAGAAGAATGATGCACGGTTACACATATGCCCTTGTACCACAAACGTTGTCGTTATACACGTTTACATTCACAGAAGGGACACTCGTGAAGGAACATGGAGGCTTCAACACACATATGCATGCACATACAGATTTGCACACAAACTCTATCCATAAGGACGGAGTTGTGAGTTAATTGGCCAAGCGTTATCTCAGGCTGGCAGGCCGAGCAGAGGTTAAGCGGTCACTGTCTGTTGATGAAAATTAAGCGGCATCCTAAGAGGGCGACTCAGTATTTGACTGACTTGAATCAGAAATTCCTGACTGATTTACTGGCCGATTCATTTACTCTCTGTTCTTGATTTAATGATCTGTCTCATTTCTGAGTGAGTGACTGAATTATTTACTGACTGACTGCATGACTAATTTACTGACTGGCTGCCAGATCATTTACTGCATGAATGACTGACAATTAATTGATTAACTGACTGAGTGATATAGTGAGTGACTAGTTTATTAACCGACTGACTGCAGGGAATTACGTTACAACCGGAGGAAGGTTAGGAGTACGCACAAAAGAAGGGAAAATGATCAGAGGCGTATCCACGTGTATGTGTTTATCTGCAAGCATTTTCTGCTTATAGACAGATGCTCTGATAGACGGCCGTCAGCACTTTCCTAAAATATGCTCACACGCACACAGGTGTGTGCATGCATATCCCTATCAGTCTCTGCAACGTCATCACATTCGTCCCATCGGGGCCGAGTGTGTAACAGAGAAGATGACATTGAAGGAGAGAGAGGAAGTGAGGTTGAAAGAGGAGGGGGGGGGGGGGCATAGTAGGCACCCATGTTTGAGAGAGAGGAGAGAGGAAGAAGAGGAACAGGGGGAATGACTGAAGGAAGGAGTAAAAACAACAACATTTAGCCTACATACACATGTGCTGAGACAAATGCAATGTGAAACGTCTTGAAAAGCTGAGGAATGAAACGGAGAGGCCCTTGTTATTTCCAACCCTTTTAATAATGCACCTTGTTAGAGGAAGACGCCGCCTCCTGATAATCACTGACTGCAAGCATGACTGAAAGCCCCCCAACCACACCACACCTCAGCAATACACAAACATCCAGCGGTGCATGCACGCCAACACACGCCTCAGCTGAACGTACACGTTGCTCATTATCTGACTTCCTTGTTGTTTTGTGTTGTGTTTGGGATATTTCTTCATTTGTTTTCGACGTGAGATGTTTTTGCAAGACACTTGAGATTTATTTATTTATTTATTTTTATCTTAACTTTGCAATGTCGTTTTGTTTGTCTCTTGGGTTTTTTTCTTTTTTTTTTTTATCATAGAACAAACATTAATACCATATATACAGAATTAAAGCAAATACTTCACTTCACTACGGTAAAGCGAAGCCGTGCTCAGACATCACTCGAGTGAAATAAAATCCGGCCTCTTTCCCACATCTAGACACTGTGATACCCAGAGCAAGAAGCATATTGATAAATTATAGATTAATAAGAATTGCCGCACTTTCCTAACATCAATGCAAAATTCGACACATCTTAAAAGCTAAATCTTTTGATGCTCTCATTACCCTGATTTTTAATTACTACTAAATATACAATTTATCTCTCAAGGCCCCATTGACGTTTTAGGTATTTAGCTGACAAATGACTGATCTGAATGTGTGCGGATGAGCACAGCTGTTCAAAAAGGTATATTCAATCAGCATGCTGTACATACAACTACAAGCCAAGCTGCGTGTGTCAAAGCCAGGAACCTCATGCAAGAACTATCCGCGCAACCTCACAGTGATCGTAGGTAGTCATGCAGGAAGGAAGCGAAATAAAAGATCTGTTGAGCAAATCAAAATTGACTTTTTCCGAGTGGGTGTTGACTCCTTTACTTTTCTTCTTTACTCTCACACAGACAGCGCATCTGCATGTTCTGCAGCTATCTCCCCTCTTCTTCTTCTTCTTCTTCTTCTTCCTCTGTCACTGAAATGTGAGCTACACCCGGAACATGTCCTCAAGGAGAGAAACAAGCCCTGTGCTGATCACTGCACAGTCTAATAAACCTGTATTACACAGCTCCTCCAATATAGCCGTCTTCACCTGGGAGGCAGAGGTGGTAATGTATTCCTGTGCTGCATTCCCTCATGTGCCGCTAACTCCCGCTGAGCAGGGCGTGCTTCATCAGGGCCATAATGGCTGATTTGATTTAAAGAGATCCAATTACCCTCAACAATGGAGTGATTTGATTGTTTACTGATGGAGAAGGGAGAGTGTTATTGAAGTAAAATTGGAGGTAATTGTCTCAGGGAGATGTGGGGAAAGATGAAATGACTGTCTGAGAATAAAGGATGGTTTATACACAGTTATCAGTGACTGGGTTTGGGTGCCTGAAGTGGGCTTCTGTACTCTTACTGGTCCCCAGAATATCCTGGCTCTTGTGTTTCTAAAGACTTTCTGGGCTCTGAGTATGTTTTAGACTGAGTGAAAGCCATGTTATTGTACAATGGAAGTTTAGCACCAGAATAATATACAATCATTAGGTAGATTAGACGGCAAGTGCGACATCTGTTTTGATTTTTTGAGAAAAGAAACTGAGAATGTGACTGACGTCTTAAAGGACTAATCTGACCCACTTTAGACTTCACAGGTGTATGTGCAGGTGAATATCCTGTGTGCAAAATATCCTTCACTTAACAGGTGAAGCACTCAGTTTAAAATGTTGCTACCCCAATTAGTTGATTCAACATCAGCTCCATTTTTTTTGTAATCACAAGGTGCCATGGCTGCGATTAAAATAGTCAGTGAGGAAAGGGGAGTTTCAGTGCCTTTGTATTTCACCGGGTGGGGTTTTGATAAGTAGTACATCACACCATCGACAGGGGGCGCCAGATTCAAAGCAACAGGGTGTCGGGTTCTGTTCTGTGGGAATATTTCTTTATTGAAAACATAAAAGTTATGGTCTTTGGATGTCAGCCTCTGAGAGTTCAAACTGAGTATAAAATGATATCAACACAAAAACCCTGGAGATACTCTCACACAACAATATTGTCAGTGAGGGAGGAGGGAGGGGCATTTTATTGGCACCAATTTGACTTACATTCCCCTTACTATAATCCAAATCATAAAAAATACA
>CALSCE010009814.1:3533139-3553452 GCA_943593645.1 Bovichtus variegatus
ACACACACACACACACACACACACACACACGGCACCAATTATCAACACCCTCGCATCGTTATCAAGTCAAAAGAGATAGGAATGACCTCCAAAGACTGCAATGTCAGTTGCATTCCTTTTAATTTATGAATGGATAAATAAATATTTAAATGAGTAAATAAAATGAAATGAAATGCAGAGGAGAGGAGAGTACTAACAGATTGTAACACAGCGGGTTTAAGCAGGTCAGAAATGGATGTAAATTGGAAAGCGGCATGCCGTCGCGTCCCCGTCGTAAAATATTCTGTCTTCTTGTGTTTGGTGCTTTTCACACCAGTTATATCTCGCCCTCTGTGTTGCTTTGATGTCTGTGGGTGACAGGTTTACAGTGTGAACGGCAGAGCAGGGAGAGATAGTAGGAGAGAAAGGAAAGGCTGGGATTTTATTTTTTTTTTCTTTCCCTTGCGAGAAACTTGTGGCTCCATTAAAGACTTACAATAAGAAGATGCCTGCATTGGGAAGACACACACACACGCACGCGCACACGCACACACATGCACACACACACAATGATGATCAGTTCGGTCATCACAAGTGGATGCCTTTTCTTGAATAAAATCACGAGGGAACAATTTTGAATATGTCTAAGTAGTGTGTAAGTAAAAAAAAAAAGCAAAAACATATAAAAAAAAAAAAACTTTCTGTGTCTGTGCACGGATCACCTGAACATAAGTCAGATCCTGGAGGGACAGCTGTTAGACCAAAAAAATATCATCATCGCATGACAGCCCTTTCATTCCGCCCTCTCCATTTCTTTTTATTGTTCTCCATTTCTATTTTTCTGTCTGTCATGCTCCCAGTCTGGCACAGTGGAGTAGAGGACGGAGGGTGCCGGAGACAAAGTGTGGTGATAAAAGACACGGCGGACCTTCACACACCAGAGAGTCATTCCGAAGGCGACGCAGACATTTCATAAACTACCGATGCAACAGGGTCAGAGAAGTGTGTGTGTGTGTGTGTCATTGGACACGGTCTGTTTTTAGACCACTGGTCTTCCAAAGTTGCTTAAGCTCACCACAATGCAGTGTGTTGACTGTAAAAAATTGGCGTGGGTGAGGAAAACACAAAATGCTCCTTCTCTGGTGATCTAAAAATATTTGGTGCAGCCAGGAATCCACAAAAGTGGGATAAACACATTATGTAATTTTTGGCCCCTCGCTTATTGCAACCTTGTAATGTGCTAGAATGTGTGTGTGTGTGAATAAAAAGTTTAGATTAAAGCCTTGACACCGGGTTCTCTGCTCGTAACGGTGTCTGACACACACTGTCACGCAAACGCAACCATGCAATTAGTGACATCCCTGTGGCACAGTAGTATCGGTTTCCACAGTAACACTCGCCAGCACTGATGTCATCAATGCGAGACACAAAGAGCAAGAGACTGCCAGAGAGGGAAGGATGGGCGTTATGAGCTCATGTCTGAAACAACACGGAGAGGGATGGGTGGGTGTGGGATAAACTGATGAGAAGGTGGAGAAGGAGAAAGAAAAGAGTGAGGTGGAGAAAAAACAGGGATATTATTCACATTATTATTATTATTATTCATATTGAAAACAAGAAGGTGGGAACAACATTGTGAAGTGAAAATGAGAGGAGGAAAGTAGGATTGGAGGTTTAAGCCAATAAGCAGCGCGGTGACAAGAGAAGAAGACAAAGAAATAGGAGGAGAAGCAGTGATGGAGAGAGAAAGAGAAGAAGAAAGGAGGACTGTAGAGCGGTGGTTCTTCACCGGGGGAAGATCATTTCTGGGGGTCGCCAGATGGTTGTGGAGAAAAGAAAAATGAAATAATATATTTTAGAGTGGGGGAATGTTTTTTTTTTTTTTACATTACGTCGCCTGCACCAGGGATATGATTTGCCTAGAAACAGATTTGTATTTAGTGTTTGTAAGACAAAGTGAGGGACAGAAAAAGCATCCAAAAATCCACAGTGGCCGGAGCACAGCGGACAACGGCGAGGTGCTCGCTGTTCAAAGTAAACAAAACTAAACAAAAACTGTGACCACGAACAAAGCATTTTACAATTACAGTTATTAGCGTTCAAAATAATCACTCAAAATCAGCAGGGGGAGGCGCGTAGAAACAGCTCTGTCTCTCTCATTGACTGTCTGTGGGAGGGGGGGGGGGGGTTTAGGAACAAACATTCTAATTACAACCACAAAAAGCAACAAGGTCAACGGAGAAACCTCGACATGACGTGACATGTTCTGTCCGTCTGTCCATCGATCTCCTCCGCCTCGTCGTTTCAGCACTATGGACAGCGCCTACACAAGCGACCCCTAATTAAGCCATAATTAACTCATTTCACATCATTGCTCATTGCTTATCTATGGGGCTTGCAGTAACCATGTGCCTAAATATTTAGACAGCAGAAAACTGACACTGGTGCCGACAGTTTACGAGCTTTCAATGCATTTGGGGGGGGGGCGCGAACACCGACCTGATTATTCCGGGTGGGTCGCGACGAGAACCACTGACGTAGAGAAGGTGGAAGTGGACTAGCCACTTTCTTTCTTTGAGGTTTCAACAAAACAACGTTCATCATTTCAGAAAAAGTGATCATCAGTACCGAGTTTGTCACTAGAGTCCAAAAGATAGTTATTTATAGGGTGTTCTCGTGGATCACAAGAAGACGTGTTATCAGTCATCTGAAGGGGTTTTCATTTGATGTGATGCAAACAGAACTGAGGAGCTTCGACATCTATTACTCCAACTTGGGCGTGCCCCCTGATTCAGATGAAAGAGGTGGTGTGGAGCCACTTTCAAGTGAACCATGGAGAGCTTTGTTTGATGTTAGTCGCCAGCAAATCTGGTATTTAGAAGGTGATGGGTTCGATTTTCTTGATGCTTTTTGAACCGCCTCTGTGTCAAACGGAGACAGTTTCTGTGATCTTTGTCTTGCGTCAGTGTATGTGCAAATCATCAATATCCCTATTCAATTATTTGATTTCCAATTTATTGATTTGTAGATTGATGTAAAAACCAAATGCAGGATTAAAAACTTTGGGCCACTTACACAATCTAAATTAATACGCTTTTATAAAGTACGACTCGTTCGTTTGAAAAGTGGAACTCAAAGTTTCACCATCCAACTATACATCCCATATTTAATGCAATCCCCAGTATACTGTAGGACTTCATATCAGGATTTCATGTTTGGAATTTAAATTAAACCCCTACTGCAGAATCCGGAAACTCAATTAGATTCAGCAGTTGGCGCCAGTCACTTCATACAAAACATTAAATAATTCATTAACTGTAAATTAATACAGATTCTTTTGCATTAATCACTTTCTCATTAAACACTAACTTTGGTTTGGATTTGGTCGCGAGCACAGCATGTGTATACGGGAACCTTAAGTAAATGGTTGCTGTATTTGAAAAAAAAAAAAAAAATACATCCAGTGTCTCTTTGGCATTCCAGTGCTGTTCCCAATTCATGTGTGTCAAATTACCATCTGTAAGTAAATGGGGAAGAATTGCGCTGACAGACGGTGCAGCACTGAATGGGACTCATTTATTGCTACACAGGCGTACAGTACATTATGCAAATCAAAAACTATGAAGGAGGTGAAATCAAGAGAGAGACAAAAACGTTGACAGATGAGAAGGATGATTCTCAGCGACATCAATATGCCTCTAAATCACATTACAGAGGAATTGGAATATAAGCATACATATGCGGTGAGGCTTTTTCATCTTCCACCCCTATTCAGTCTCCCTGACTTGGTTTCTCTCTCTGCTCTTTCCCTGTTTCCTTCTCGAGCCTTGTGCCTCTCTTGCTTCTTTCCCTCCTGCTTGTCTCGCTGCCGTCCAGTCAAACAGCACTTTCCAGAGGATTTGACACACGGAGGTTATTGTGTGCGAAAGACGATTCCCATCTCCGCTCACTCTGCTGAGCTCTCATGCAAACTACCATTCCCTCACGCTGATGCTGCCAAGCAAACCGGCACTAACAGCCTATGACACACTATCGCATGAGTTTTGAGAGACAAAGATTTGTTTTGTTTTTTTTCATTTTTTTTTAGAAAAGAGGTGATGTACTCTAGATTATCCATGCACAATGATATTATAATTAGGTGGAACTTTGATCTGACAAAGACCCACAAAGTGCTCTGTGTAAATCGCTTTGTCGCTTCATGTCGAGCTGTTGTTCTGCAGTAGTGCATGGTGTAAAGAAAAAGGTGTTTGACTCTTTGAGGTTAGAGTCACTGTGGGGAAGAAAGCTTGTGAACACGGGCCAAATGGGGCTCGTCTCTTAGGAATGTCTGGCCTCTGCCTCTATTCTGTCGACATGCATCAAATCAAACCTTGCCAGGAGCAAAGGCTCAACCCTGACTGATCTCTCTCACTTTGCTCCTCCTCTCTCCGTTTTCCCTCTTCATCTCTGAAACTTTCTGTCTTTCTTTGACATTGTGTGTCATTAACTGTTGCCTTCTGCCTCATTTACCGTCGTCTCGGCAGTTAGGAGCAGAAGATGATGTGCCAGCTGATTCTGAACGTAATCTGATGATTTATTCCATTGATACTGATCAACTTGACCTAATTATAGAAATAATGTCTGATAGCTAGCTAATCAGAGCCAGGTTACTATTACTGTCTGCTTAGATGCAATAAGCAATTTAATATTGAATAAATTAATCCCTGAGAAGGTTGCTGGTAAAGATAATCCCAGTGAGGATCGACAACCCCCTTTCCTGCTCACTATTTTTGTAGTTTGGCATATGTATTGTATTCTAATTTATTCTTTATATTATGTATTGCATTTACTCCTGTGTAATGCCTGTCAGTCAGTCAGCAGGGCAAGAACATGCAAATCTGACCAAACTGCTGAAACTCTGAGAGAAAAACTTCTGCTTCTTATAATCTTCTCTGTGTTTACTGGGCACTGATGTTAACCGGGGCTGTAGTCCGTGTAACGTTACGTTAGTTTGTTTATTGGACTAAATGTAAAGTGGCAAAAACTAGAAAAAGTGGTATTACAGGCTGGACGGAGCGCAGCTAGTCAGTTAGCATGCTAGCTTCAGTAGATATCTCTGCAACACAACACACACACGTCTTTAACGTCAACACTGTTGCCTCTTCACACTCTGTTGATGATGTTAGTTCATTGTTTTAATGGTTTATGTTTATATCCTGGCATCTCTTACACATTGCACCTTTAAGGAAAGCATATTTTCTTTTTACTTTAAGGGCTAACATGCCATTAATTATTTAAATTCTTAAGCAAACAATGGGGTGAGATACACTGTTGGAGGTAAAGTACATAGACACGTGTTGGTCAGAAGAATGTGATACAGGACTGGTACAGTTTAGGAGTCTTTCTGCCACTTCATGCTAAAATGGCTGAAGGATGTTTTATTACATTTGGTTTTGGAGGAATGAACCAAATTGAACCAATAACTTCCTGTGGCACAGTTATCTATTCGCTACATTAGACAGTTAATAATAATAATGTTAACTGCACGACTGTCAAAACCACAATAATCTCTCTCAAGATTTGTTGCCCAGGTGCGTCTATTTTTAATCAAATCTGCCAACACCTCCCTGATGGTGCCAGCCACGGTTGCTATGATAATCTGCAATGCCCCTAATCATCTCTCTTTATATTATATATCTTAATTTGCCTCAATCATCCTATGTCAGTCTTATTGTCTGTCTCTTAAATCTCTGGGAAATAACACTGGGAGAGCTAATCACACGCAGGATTTAAAGCATGTTATTCTGCAGATTAATAAATCAAGCGTGTATTCAAATAAAAATGCCAAACAAATTTGAATTAATTTTCTCTGTGAATTTGCAAGTAATTACATTATCCAATCAGCCTGTGTGTTTTGCCTTCCTTTCTCTCTATGAAGCACAAATTCATTACAGTTTCTACCTCTCTCCATAACTGCTTAGGAAGCTAATGCTATAAAAGATAGAAGAAAAAAAAAAACTCTAATATTTTAATCAAATTGGAGAATAATGTAATGATTTCCAGAGCTAAAGTAATTGTATTCATATGAAACATTTATTTTGACAATGTAAGAGCAAATGATTCAGCCAGACTTATTGTAAAGGCACTTGAAACAGTATTTTGCTCTTGGAATAATACTATATTCAATCTAATTTTAATAAAAAAAACATTCCTATCATACATTACACATTAATAAACTATTCCTGGTTTATCGAGTGCATTTAAAGTACTCCTGCCATATTCCATCATCGTAATATCAGGACGTTGCAAAGGTCCAAGACAATCTTTTAAAGGACAAAACTAAACTAAACAGTGAGGATTTCCCCACCACCTTATTTTACAGTAAACTGGCTCGCTAATACATCTGCAGGTGCATTGAAGAAAAGAAAAAACAAACAGAAAAACGAACATAAACAAAAACCATTCAAATCAGGCCGATAAGCGTCTTTGTGCGAAGGCTTCAATTATCCAGTAATCTGCTGCTTTGTGCCAGAGAGACCATCGCAGTAGGGGCGTGTTGAGCTTTGCCGCCGGCGTTCCCCGTCGTTCTTACAACACACAAAAATCCAGAGAGGCTCCACAAGCCCCTCGCCTGAGACTGAGGGTAGCGGGGTTGCTATAGAAACCACTGAGCCCACCAGGAAGCCGAGATAATCAGAGATACCAGAGACGGAAAGGAGTGATGTCACATGCGCACATACTGTACACACACACACACACACACACACACACACATTTTTAGACAAAGAAAGGAACACACAGACACAATATAAAAGTTTCCTAATGTGTTAGTTTAACCAGTGATCTCTATGACGCTGTCAATCAGCCTGACCGAGGCGAACTCATGACCACGGCGTGCTTTTCAAAGCCCGATGCAAGCCTTTGATTTGATCATCTCTCCTGCTGCAGTATCTCTCTCACACTCTCTTCAGATGTTCTTGTTTAACTACATATTTTCTACCTGTTAACTACCACTTGATTTCCCTAACTCACCCCCCCCCCCCCTGTATTGTCTCGTTCCTTATTAGCCTAATTTCTCACAACAAACACAACTTGGTCTCAGTAAATTCATTTAGAATTGAAAATGACTTCACCCAAAAAAGAAAAAAAAACACACGACGTCTACAATTATGTTAATGTTTGACAGCTGCAGAGCACTTCAATTTCAGACCACATGAGCACATGTAAAGCCTCATTAAAAATCACTGCTCATTACACATACTTGATCCGAGCCAGGTGAGTCATCATACTATGTTACTATGAGGTGACTACAGGACGGCATTAGTGCTAAATTACTTCTAATTGGTGCAACGGGCTACAGGCTCTTTACCCTTGTGTTACATCACTACAACACAAGCTTGACATGCATACTCTAAAAAGGACAACAATTTGACAGGAACAGACGACAGTGGAGCGGCTACGAGAGAATGTAATTAGAGATGAAAACGGGCTTCAGGTTGCTCTCCCCAAACGAACAAGGGTAGGTGTCCAAATTCATGTAACTGAAGAGATTAAGAAAAACGCCGGTGATCCATGCAAGGATTTTGTCAAAAACAGCTTAGGTGATGTCTCACCAACACATATCATCTCTTGGAAAAGTGTTTATCGGTACTCACCAATTAGCTCCTTGTTCCTGATGTCCAGGGCCATATTTCTGAGCGCGGTGGCCACGGCACACACCACCTTGTCGTTGTCTATCCTCAGTAACTCCACCAGGATGGGAAGGCCTTTGTCCTTACGCACAGCAGCCCGGATGTACACCGACCACTGACGGGGAGAAATCAGGGGCAAGATAGTAATGTATGAATAGTAGCCTGGCAATAGTAAAGAAAAAAAAAAAAACTAGGCTACAGTAATTACAATTGTGTCCAAAACCATCATCCTTCCTTGCTAGTGGTTCACCTCACTGGGAACTCACTGAGGCTATGCCTGTGCATTGTGCGATTGATTATTTTCAATCCATAAATTTGTATTCTTCCACTGTCTAATTGTCACAATGCAGACTCTTTCCTTTCTTTCTTTCTTTTACCTGACAGTGGTCGCTATAGGAAAAAGGGAAAAAGAGACGCATGAAGCACGATGGGCGAGGTCGAGTGTGGGAGATGTGATATTCAGGGTCATTATGAGAGAGGCCGAGGCATTACCCTGACTTGTAAAGGATATGCTGTAAGAGGGAGAATTGCATGATCCAGAGAGAAGAGTTTTGAGCTTGGAGACCACTCCATTCTCCCTCGATAACTATCAAGGTACACTGAAATTGACCACTCGACCCTCAGCGGCTCGAGTGGTGTCGCCTTATGGTTCAACTAGCGAAAACAGAGGATGTGCTCAACAGCACCCAAGAATAGATATAATCATGTTTTGTAATGTGGTGTCTATTTATATCTATTTATCGTATTGCCTGTAAGTATTGTTACTGACCCGAGCAAAACAAATTTCCCTTTGAGTAAAATAAAGACCGTCCATCCATCTATCAGTAAGTGGAGTGTGACGCTAAAAGATCCTGTGAAAGAAATAATTAAAACTCATTATTGTTTTTTTTTCTTAGAGCCTAAAATATGCAACCTATGGTTCATAATCATTTTAGGAAATAATTCACACTTCGAGGGAATTGATCATAATAGCGAATAGTTAAGTGAAGAGAGCGTAGAGAGAGCCAGGAGTACGCCAACGCAACTGGAAACTGTTAGCACGCACACACACACACACACAGACACACACACACAGACACACAGACACACAGACACAGACACAGACACAGACACACACACACACACACACACACAGACACACACACACACAGACACAGCTGGGTTCCAAAATAGAAAATGTGATTTCCTGAAGACCACCTGCCCCCATCATTTGCTCCTTCTACCTCGTCTTTCTAGAGGAGTCTCCTCTTCCATCTCTGGCTCCGTTTCTCCGTCCCTTCCACTAGCGATGGAAAATACTCACAAAGTCAGGAGCAAACAATTCCCACACACATTCACGTGAGCGCAGAGACATCCCTCTCGACCGCAGTGTGCTCCCCTGTCTGTGCAGTTAACGTTTTCACATACGCAGCAAAATGAACGCGACCTTTTGACCACGTAAACCTTTCCATCAACATTCCCACACAGCCTATTTACAACCATCAATGTCTGATGCAGTTTCCCAAGGTCATTTCAAGATTAAGCCCTAACACTTTGTGCCTTTTACCCTTATATACACCTCCCTCTGGGCTAAAGCTGCCTGTAACAATACTCTCCAATATGACTGTGTGACTCATACATTATTACCATCTAGCGGTTTCCATCAGTCAGCTGCTGTTGAACCCTGGCTCTACTCCCTGATGTGTTCAGGCTTGGAGCCTTTACATTATTACAGCAATTGCTTTGCTGCTGAACAATATTATATACCATGGAACACATAAAAACATCGGGACTGCGCTCAAAATATTTCAGTCAGCAGGATGGTGTAGTGAGCAAAACGAACATTATTCCAAATGATTAAGTCTTCGAGATGTTTTTTTTCTGTACGGTGTGGCATTTGCTGCCTCTGAATCAGCCTTTGAATTTGTATAAAGACGGAAATGAACTTTAAACGGATGATCAGGGTTGAAAAAAACTGTTGTTTGCTCACAACCAACCTGCCTTATTGTCCTTGATGATATGTAACCCTTGGTTAATGTTTCAATGGATATTTATTTGCACAAATAATACGTGTACAAGCCGCTCTTACAGGCTGTGACTAGTGGTCCAAGGAGCGTCTGTGAAACGGTGGACAAACACAGTCCTTTTCCTACAAATTCTTCACAATAAAAGCCCAGTTGCTTTTGCCGCTTGTACTCTTCATCCCTGCAGTATAAGTAGACTTGTTTTTATGGAAGAATAGTCGCCAACGAAGCTCCGCTAAAATCTTTTTAGAAGTAAAAGTTCCCTGATATGTTGTTCTGAAAAAAAGCGCAGTGGCCCAACTTCTGGTCCATCTCGGGCGGGAAAAAGAAAGTGTCAGTGGAAAAGTCCTTTTTGAGGAGAAGCTCACGATGCTTTAATGGGTATTAACACACATACAGATTCCTTTGATTACCTGCTCTACAGGTGTGGCTGCCAGGTCAAACCCCCCAGTGCTTTATAGTATTCCTATACGACGTTGCCCCTTGGGGATCCGTCGACAGTTATGTGTGACGGAGAAGTTTCAAGAGAAGAGGTAAGACGGCAAACATTTGGGAAACATTTAAAAACCCATCCATTACCTTCCAGCTGCCTGCGGCCAGGTTCTGCAGGGCCCCGGCTGCGCCCTCCAGGGTGTCGGGGTTGGAGCATTCAGACAGCAGGGTGAGGTAGGGCTTGACGATGGTGGGATGCCACAGCATCTGAACGCCTTTGGGGGGCTCCGCTGTGTCCGGAAAGGGGCCCACGCCATCCCACTGTGAAAGAGCAGACACGAGTGGGACAGATTTCTTATTGAAGAGAAAGCTGAGTGAGCACTATAACCTTTTCCAGCGATGACATTTTGAAGTTTTTCGACTCGAAAACACAAACCTAATTCAGTTTGCCTACTCTTCCAATTTGCTTTTTGGGAATTAAACTGATTCCATACGTGCAGTATTCACGAAAGAAAGACTCGTGCGTGGAGGAGTATTCTCACGTGTGTCTAAGTGCATGCGTTACTGCAATCTCCACTCAGTACACCCTGACCTGTTAAAAATCTAAGAGACATTGAGTAGAAACGCTCCCTGTCAACCTGCTAAGTAGGAGAGAATGCTGATGTAGCGGAGAGGTGGGAAAGGGCAAAAAAAGAAAAAAAAGAGACGCATGTGAAATCAGAGATTATATGAGAGACTGGTTTCACTCCTACATTTGCTTTGAGAAATAAACATAAAGCTCCACTCCCCCCTTCCCCTTTACCTCCATCCTCCTCTTCTCCTCTACTACAATAAAGTCCCTTGATGTGTGATCCTCTTTGTTGAGTGACATGCCCACACATTTCACGTAAGCATGAACCCACAGCGACCTCTTTCTCTCCTCTTTTATTTCCATTTCTTTCCTCTCTTGCTTGTCATTAATATCTTCTCCCCCTTTTCTCTCCTGTTGATTCCTTCCCTCCAACTCTCCCTTGTCTTCTCTCTCTCTCTCTCTCTTTCTTGCTTGCTTGCCTCCCTCACTCCCTAATTTCTTATTCTATTTCCATCCTTCTCTCTCCAGTTCTCAGTTTTTCCTCTCCCTATCGACCTTCTCGGTTTCGCTCGGCTGCTTCCCCTCCTCCCTTTGTCTCAAGGTAAAGTGTGCTAGTGTGCGTCTTGAGAGCGGTACTGTGGAGTGTGTGTGTGTGTGTGTGTGTGTGTGACTGTGCGTGCATGTTTTTATCTATACATAGATTCTCTGATCATAAAATCAAAGGCGTCTTATAATTCGAAGTGTGTAGAGTCACTATAACAAGAGGCATCAACTCTTACACAGTCGAGTACTTTCTGTTGCCTAGAGACACCCTACATGCTAAATATGAATGCATAATGTTAATTTGTGTATCTAAGATTCTCTAAAGATTAAGTATATCACACACTTTCAAATGTATTAGCTTTAGTAAGTGAAACATGCTGCATTCAAATCCTAAAAAAAAAAAAAATCTATACTGTTTTTTCAAGTAATAAATCCCTTTTCCAGAGAATATCCCATATAGCAAAAACCTCTGTGTGTGTGTGTGTGTCTGTGTGTGTCTGTGTGTGTCTGTGCGCGCGTGTGTTCCAGTAGCCATTAGGAGTGTTTAGGTCCAGTTCAGGCTCCCGTGCTGCTCCTTGGCCTTAGTGTCTGAATCTCTAATAAATGATTAAGGAGACTACATTACGGGATAACTGCCTGAGTCTCTCTCTCATTCAGTCCCTCTATCCGTCTCTCTTTGCGTCATCCTTCCTTTCCCTGTCTCTTTCTCTCTGACCCAGGCTCTTGGCTCCTACCCTTCTCTTTCAGTCTCCGTCTGTCTGTCTACCCCTGGGTTCGTCCTACATGGTCCTGTCTGCGTCCAGCTCTTCCTGTCTTTTCCTAAATGTGTACAACAAATGTATATGTAAACAGTAAACGCACACAAAGAGTTCTTACTGCTTTGTTGGTAAGCTTGGGCTCGCGTGGGATTCGGGGTTGTCCCTTTCTCTAAACTCTCTGTACATGGCCTGGGTTCACGTGTGCCATGTGTTTCAAGTAGATACACAACGCCAAGACACAGTGTAGACAATGAGTTGCATTAGCCTAGCGGCGATGGCCAATAATGGATGTAATGAAACAGAAACATAGCGCTGGGCCTCGGTTTGGTCTGGGACTCAAATATCAGTCCATTGGGTTTTAAAGACACAACTACAGGCTGTATTTTTGTCTCCGTTTTGGGCCCAGGTCTCGTCCACGGAGAGAAGTCCAAATTCATCTTAAAATAAAGGAGTAGATAGCAGGGAGGAGGGAGCGTAAAAAAATCAACCGAGGATAATGAAACTTTCAATGAGAAAAGTTAAGTTAAAAGTTTCAAATACATGAAAAGGTTTTTTTTTTTTTTTTTTTTTTTAAACAGAAAAAAATTGGCTTATGAGCAAATACATTATATCAGAAGCCAAAGCTTTTCAACTCATCTTGCATAATACTCTGTGATTTTCATCCCTGTTTCCATTATTTACACATGCCCCTGTTGAAGGCACGGCTGCTTCAACCACTCACACGGCGTCCCTGCTTCATCATGAAAGCGTTCTTCTTTTCGCACCCATGTGTATATACACAGATGGGGGACAAACGAAAGTTAAAAAAACAGAATAAACAAGTGGAGACACATAATGAATGCAGATGCTTCCATACAATACACAAGGGGCTCACTGAATATTTTTAGTATTTGCAGCCACGCGATCCAAAACCAATCGACCATTTATGGGAGAGTTTGGATAGATTCTCCACCACCATCATCAAAACACCAAAGAAGAAGAGCGGTGTTCATTCCTCCGGTAGAGAACCACAAATTTGTGGATTATATGCCAAGAAACATTTGAATGGAATGACTGTAGACGCACATTTTTCATCTCTGCATTATCTCCTCTCATCTCTGTGCTCACCTGATCCGCTCCCTTCTTTTTCTTCTTCTTCTTGCCCCAGCAGCCAGAGCTCTCTCCGTCGCGGCCGTTGGCGTCACAAAGCAGGCCATCCAGCTCCTCCAGCCCCCCCTGCTGGCCGTGGGACGTCTCAGCAGCCAAACGGTACGACAGGTTCCTCAGGATGCAAACACAGTTCTCTACCGTCTGGCGATAAAGAGAGTCGAGAGTGAGATGAAGCGAGGTAAGAGGGAAAAGAGGGGGAGAAGGAGGAGGAAATGAACCAAAAAGAGAGACATCAATTATGATAGTGAGAAATTTGAGGTTGGAGATTTGTGTTTGATGTCACTTAATGAAACATCTCGCTTGAAAACACAGAGCAAACTCAAAGTCAAAGCACGCTGATAAAAAAAACCCGCCCACTCTCCCACTTTTACACTATCGGCCTTCCACCCCCACCCACAAGCCAGACAGATGGAGAGAGTGAGAGACAGAAAGGAAAGAAAGAGAATCTAACAGGAAATAACGCTTCTGTATTTTGTTAGCTTTGACTTTGAAATGAGATTAGATGAAACTCAGGTAAATGAGGAAAAGTAACAAGCCAAATATATTGTATCACACCCCATTAAGCACTAACTTTGGAGGCGAACCCGCCAGCCGGGGACCGCGTGAGCGTGTCTGCTTGAGAGAAAACAAATTCTTACAGTGTATGGTGTCTACGCTTAAGTGTGTGCTTTCACCGAGCGTGTGTACGTGCATGCGTGCGCTTGGTATCACTGAGGAAGGGGAGTCATCGAGTCAACAGAGTGGAAATTAACAAAGACAAATCATCAATCTTCTCTCTGTCTGACCGTTAGTTGTTTTTGTGTAAACCAACGAGTGTAATTGAACAGCCTCAAGAGACGCGACGAACAAAAACAATGTCTCACTCCAGCGAGCTGCAGTCACGTCTGAAATCCTATTCACATGCTATTGTACAACGATGGAAGTTATATTTTATTTACAATTTACTTTGACATTTCACATTTTCAATCTTTTTTTTCTCTCACATTTATTCAGTACACTCCACTCTCTCCAGCTACATGGTTTTTAGGGAATGAAAAAAAAGAAAAAAAAAAAGAAAAGACTCTTTGGTTTGATTTTGGTTTTGAAATGATTACGCGATACTTCTCGTCCTCACAGGAAGGTCACTGTTTGGGGTCAGTTACCAAACAGCAGAAGTTCCACTCTCTTTTAATTGCATAAGAATCAACAAAATAAAGTAATACAAGAACCCAGCTATTTCTGTTGATGAAAGATTTGTCTGCATGACCTTGTGCTTCTTTCCACACTGCTTTTAGAAAACGCTTGTCCCTGGTATTCATGCATGTCGTCTAGTGGGACATACATCAATGGTCGTGCAGTAAACTTCCTCCAGCAGCAGCAACCGTATTTAATGTTGACTATCAACATCATATAATCTATTAAGTGTCAGCATCATATTGGTTGAGTATGTAGACTGATGTGCTTTAGTCTAATAGGTCTTGCACATCATTTCAAATGACTGTATTGGTTAAGTTAATTGGCCCTTAGCTGTGTCTCAGTACGTACTGTGAAACCTACTTCAATGACTCTAAAACTTCCTCACATCTGTGCGATTCGTTACAGCATAATTGTAGTAATCTGTAGATTGTGTTTGACGGGGACAATCGACTATAAAACATAATTGTCACATTACATGTACTGAATGTTCTTGTGATCTTGCACATGTCTGTCCGGATCTGCGAACATGAAAGGCGAAGAGGAGAGAGCTGAGACCGTCTTAATGATCAAAATGTGAATCCTGAAGAATCCTGAGAGTGGTGGAGAGGGGAATATTAAGTGACGGCACTAACTGTGACGGAACCGATTATACAAGCCTACGGGCACAGGAACTGGCAGACAATCAGTTATGATGTTACTTACAAAGTATTGGCGAAGTGAAGCTACTACGCAACTATATGTTATTGAGTCCTTGGGATCTATTTTGTAGGTGTGCACAAAAGAAGAGGAAAAGGCAGTACAAGATGAGCACGAAGCTAATGTGTAACGCCGTTTCAACAGTGACCACGTACTGGTTCACCTGCCAATCAGTCTTTGTTACTGTGGCGACAGCAGTACTCCTCTGGTGACTGCAGTCAGATGGTGAAGAGGGGCCGGCGGTTAAGCAGTGATTAAGGATGGCCATTTAGAGAGGCTGGGAGACAGGGAGACCTTGAGAAGTCAGCCATCCACAACAATGTTTATGCAGTATTGACTGGGCCCCCACACACTGTGTCACGAACACACACACACACATATATATATATATATATACACACTCCACGGCAACATCAACGCATCCTCACACAGATGAAACGCAAAGGGAACATAAACCCGCTCAACTTTGACCGCTGGCGGCTAATTTGGCAGCAAGAATGGCTGCGAAACTTTTGTTTTGAGAGCTTTAATTTGCCAATTTGCGAAGAACTGCGAAGAATTCACCAATTTGTGTGTACAAGGGGGGACGACACAATGTTTGAAAATGCACATTTACTGCACGACAGTCTTTTTATACAAAGCACTACGGACAGAGATGGAAAGACGGATAAGATAAGTGATGAATATGTGCAGGCACAGTCAGGCAAGACGTCCGGAGACACACGTGAACGCGCACACGCACGCACACGCACACACCTTGCTGTCGATCTCGCTGCTGCCCAGAGACGTCTGGATGACGTAGAGCAGAGCATCTGTCAGGCCGTCACACTCCCTCATCCTTCGTCTCGCCTCCTCACCTGCAGAGCTTACATTCCTGCAACACACGCACAGAAAGAACCCTTGGTCAGAGTGTGTGTGTGTGTATGTGTGTGTGTTTGCCAAATAGGGAAGAGAAAAACAAATGGGCAAAGAAAGAGAGTGTGAGTGAAGATAAGACGGGAAGACAGATGAAAGAAAAAAAGAGAGCTGGTAACGAGAGGTGTAGAAAGACAAAGGCAGAGAGAGAGAGAGACAGATACCAGGGAACACTGGCAGCTCTCCCTAAACTAAACAATTGAAAAAAGAGCATTACAATTCTGGATACATCTCAATCTATGCCCCGAAGGCTCGCTTCAATTTAAAGCACTTGACTAGAGTCCAAAAAAAAAAAGAAAAAAAAAAAAAGAAGAAGACGGAGAAAAAGAAAAGCTGCTTTAGTCAGACAGTTGGTTGCTAAACTTCACAGCCAACACAAACGCCAACACTGCTTCCATAATTTGACAATACAGTAACGTGTGTTATCAGCAGCTTCGCCAATATGATGCACACAAATGATGAATCGAATTTTAATTGAACTGAAGGTACGGGAGGCCGGCGTGGGTTGGATTTGTTTGGGTTTCAACATGGAGCTGTGTGTTATACAGACCCACTCAGTCCGAGACATTGACTCATTTGCCTGTGTCAATAAAGTAAATACGAAACCGAGGTGTGTGGCATGAGATAAATTGAATATTGGATTTCCTTTCCTCAACACAAGAATGAATAGACACAGCTGAATGTTTATGTAACTTCGGAAATGACATGATTTGAGGCCACACAACATTATTCAGTGACCAGAGCGGAACAATTCTTACGCTTAATTACAAATCTGTATGATTTATGCAAAATTCATTAGGAACTACTTTACATTAACACAAACTGGAAGCAGGTATGATGGTCAATACTAGGAAATATGACCCAAAGAATGGAGGAATAAGTAAATATATTTCAAACTGAACAACAACTTGGAAGGGAGCCATGCCAGAAATAGGAAAAAGAGTACGTTTTCACATATGGTATAAACTTTTGTGTTTGTGCCATAAAGACAAAAATGACGGGCAGGTGTGCATTTAAAACACAGGCAACTTCACACACAGCATTTTTTTCTTCGAAGTTCCTGAACTTCATTTTCCAAAGACAGCTTAATAAACTCCCTCACTGAATCCCTGCTCAAGCAAGAAATGTTCCTGCGCGAGTATAGAGTGTGCCGCTGTGTGTATCACGCCGTAGACAGTCTTCAGGGAAATCAATATTAGAGCCGTAGAAAACGTCGCACGCGTGTGCCCGCGTACGCTCATTGTCACAACCACTCAAAGCATTTCCTCAGCGCAGTCACAATGTGCAAAAATCAAATCTCGTCAATTCCGTTCTTAGTGACGACGGAAGGAGAGAGCGGTGTCCTCTAAAAGTGTTATATTGTACAATATTGTCACCATTAGTGTGGTGATAGTTGCAGAGTGGGAATACATGCTCCGGTGAGGCAGGCGTACTTAAGTGAATGAGTGCGTGGAGGTTTTGAGGTTATTATTACAGTACAGTATATTGGAGGGTTGGAATTGTTGCCAAGACTATGAAGAGAGGAAGTTGATGTCCACGAGGCTGCCTCAGTATTCATTTCTGTGCTGCTTTTGACTGAAAATGTATTGATTCATCACTGAGGGACCTGACCCTACTCTGTGTTTGGATGAGGTCTCGCTCACAACACTAGCACTAGTCGTTTTAAACATAAGTACTTTGATGTGATTCACACAGGGGCTAATATTATGTGGCTTCTGGCTGCATTTGAACTCAACTCAACTTTATTTATACAGCACCTTTCATACAATAATGCAGCCCAAAGTACAGAGCGGGATCAAAAGAGCACATCCAAGAAAAGACAAAAGAAGAAATAATAAATAGAATTTCGCAGGACCAAAAATTACAGCAATGAACAATAAAATGTGAAAAAATGAATAAAAATCACTAGAATAAATAATCACAAGAAGTAAAAATAGTATATATAAAAAAAATAAAAAAATAAACAAATGACGAGGCACCGTATGTAAAAGCCAGGTTAAAAAAAAGATATGTCTTAAGGTTTCTTTAAAAAAACAAGTCCCTTAGATCCTCAGGCCACATGGACTAAACACTGACTCCATGCGTTTTTTATTGAAATCCGTGTATTTTAACAGTAACATTATCAAACCACAGAGTTTGTGATTTAGTCTTGAAAAAGGAACCCGAGAGTAAGACAAGGCAATAACACAAATATGAAAAATGTCATCATACCATTCCATTACGACCTTTAGCTACAATACAACTGTGTAAAAAAACAATAAACGCCACGTCTTTTATGTATTTTATAGCTCTGCATTTATTGTCTGGTATTTACACAGTACACACTAAAACTTTATTTGAGGACAATACTGCAATGAACCTCTATTATGCTGCGTTGCGGATAAGGGGGTACGGGGGCAGACAGCTTGAATAACGGAGAGCGAGAAATCAAAAATAATTAACAAACCAATTAATAAAGTTTGGTAACACGAGTTTGAACGTCTCTCTTTAAAGGTGAAATGTCAAAAAAGCCAAAGAGACGAGACGGAGGAGAATCGAGGTGTGAATGAGGAGACGACGTGATGGTATGAATGAATAAGTTCATCCATCACGTCGGCATTATAAAGAGATCACAGCTGTTTCAGCACTCCGTGAGATGAGGTCAATCATTTATTGTACTGATGAGGAAGAGAGAGACGAGCGAGAGAGAGGAAGACACAGGAACTCAATTAAAACTTCAAGAGAAGGTCATGTCATTATCGCCCGCTTTGAATGCTAATGGAGAAACAAGCACACGATGGAAAACCCGCTTAGCAGAGAGAGAATTCTTTGTTGAGTCGATATAAAACAACAGAACAGTGAAAACACTTCATCTTGACTAATGTTTAAGCCCCAAAGACAGGAGGTGGTTGGGTGAGGAAGAGAGGGGGATTATTTATTGCTTTACCGCTCAGCCTCGAATATGCTGACTTCTGAGATTTCCATCAAGTTTTTTTTTTTTCGTTTTTTTTTTTTTATCTGATGCCTTTTCATGGGGGGTAGGAAGGCACCTGGCTGTGCAACATAAATGTTAAAGTAAGATAAGTTTCACGAGATGATGATGTTAGCCGGTATTGATGTGCACGGCCGAGACAGAATGAGTGCTTGAAAATGCCCTCGCTTCCGTTGCATATAGATTGATTAACTAAAAATGGGGGGGGGAACGGAAACTTAACGGCTTTTTCACTGATGGAGCAGCAAGCTCCCGTTTCTCTATTGTAAATCTTCTAGGCAGAGGCTTAACTAAAGCATCCATTACTTCTTTGCTTTCTTTTTCTGTGGATGTTCTATGTTTTAGCTCACTAGCCAGACCATGTCATACAAACACTTACACTTAGCAAACGTTAGACTGCTTAAAAATGGGTTTTTAATTATTTCAGAAGAGGTGCTGCAGCAGCACGATTCTGCAAATGCGTGTCCTAATTCTTGCCTCGTTGTATTCAACACAGAATACAAATTAAATATATTAATAATTTAGGTTGACGTTTCCAGAGCAAAACTTTCAGACTCACAATTATAAACACAGACCAATGACATTTCTACGAGTGGTGCATTAATACAATCAGGGGCAGGAAAGGTTCATTTTGTTGACTCATCATTTCATCCATGGCCTTGCTAAACAATAATGCGCGAAGCTTGGCAAGAGTGGAATCCATTGATGCTTTTAAAATAGAAAGCAATTCTTTATGCTTTTATGCTCCACGATATAAAACAAAAATGATATAGTATATAGCAGATGTAAAATAAAATAAAGTGATAAAGAAGTCCCATGTGCTCTCAATAGATTCAAGGTCCCTGCAGCTTCTTAGTTACTGACATTCCATTCAAACTCCTGTGCGATCTTTTAAAAACCTAGACATTAAATGTATGCTGATGTTCTAGTATGATTTCATGTCCATAATTACACTGGCTGCTTGTGTCTGTGTGGACACACAGAAAGGCCTGTGCACAGCTGCCCCATGGAGATGAACATTGTGTGTGTTTGTGTGTACATGCAAGAAAGGGTGTGAACGTGTGTGTGTGTGTGTGTGCTTGCTGCCCGTGCACTCGTTACTCTAGTGGTTCTAATGAAGCATGACATAATGTGCCTTCCCGCAGCACGCCTTTCCTTCTGTGCTAGTTACTGACAAACACAGTAAGGATTTCCTATGCAGAAAAATAGCCTGCTAACTTTTTTTATTTGTGTCCTCAGGCATTCCCACATCTCGCTGTGTTGCATCAAGGAATATTTAGATAATGCGAGCTTGTTTGTTTGAGTCAGCCTCTTCACTCTAACATAAGGGATTTATGGACCCTGGTAACATAATCTGAGCATATGGCTATCACTCACAGAGAGAGAGAGGGAGAGAGAGAGGGAGAGAGAGAGACAGAGACAGAGGGAGAGAGAGAGACAGAGACAGAGA
>CALSCE010009814.1:3563452-3602071 GCA_943593645.1 Bovichtus variegatus
AAGAGAGAGAAACAATGGTGATACAAGTGCAGATAGATACAGTTCCAGCTCACTGTGAACAAGACACTGAACCACGTAGAAGGCCAGCACACATACAGACACAGGAGAGAGAAGAAAGGTGCGAAGAGGAGACGGAGCGACATGAGAACATATGTGGAGGAGAAAGAATAAAAGTAGGAAAAATTTGACGACAAAAGATGAGAGTGTTCAGTCCACTTCATAGACTGAATCCTGCACGCACTCACACACACACACGCACGCACGCACGCACGCACTGCGGTTCATCATTATTACCTGTCCTGAGGCTGTAGAACCAATGTCATGCTGGAAAATAACTGTAGCTGCACATTTAGATTACACATATGCTTGAGGTGGTGTATGTGTGTGAGTGTGAGCTTCAATGTGTCTGTGTTAGTGTTTGCTGCAGCACTAAAGGGCCTCCAGTAGAATGTTAAATCGCATATTGCGAAAATATTTCAGCAGAAATGGCGATCTAGTTATATCAGCTCATATAATGTACGTTTGCTTAGGTGGGTATTGAAATTCAATCCATACATCTTTTTCCTGCACAGATATGTGTGTGCATGTCCACATTTACTGCACATACTGTACATCTGAGTGTGTTTGCATGAGTGTGTGTATGCATGTGCGTCTCTAAATTTGTGTGTGTGGGTGTGTGTGTGTCTCCAGTGCACTAACTTGTACTGCTCATGCCCTCAAGGTGAAGACAAGATTGACCAGTGATTGTAAAAAAAAAAAAAAAAACAACAAAAAAATTGCATAGTGATTGTATGCAAGCTCCCACGCAAAAAAAAAAAAACTAAGCCAAACTTATATTGCATTACAACTCAACCAGCTGAAAAGAGAAGATGCATAACAAAACACTTAACAAATAACAAATTATCCTTTAAAGAAATGTTGAGTACATTGCTGCTTCTTCTGCATTATTTCCAGAAGTTATGCCTTTGAGTCCTATTAGTCTGTTGAGAAGAACTGTGATTGAATATAAAATCATTCAGGTGGAATGTTGAATTGTTTGACATCTGAAAGAGCTAAAGATGAACAGCCTCAGTTTCTGCATCGTGAATAGTAACCTTTTGTGAAGAATATTCTTTCAGTGAAAGTTAAATGTATAAAATCTCCTAGAAATCACTCGGCTTTTTTGCTAGGAATGTGCACATCCCTCCAGTATGTGTGTGCAAGTATGTATGAGTCATAACTTGGTGTCAAAGTATTACATTTTGAACATTTTTGAAGTCTTGAATCTCCCAAATCTAGATCATTCAAAAAAAAAAAGTCAGCGGGGTAATCAGTCACACAGTAGCCCTCTAAATGCCCTGAGTAAGAAGAATAAGCACAATGTAGGTACATGAAATAATGCAGATTTGGTGTAATCGTGTGTGCATATAGCATCATGACTGATCATCATATTCAATTCTGTCAACACAGTCACATAGACAGGTGCATTACACACACACACGCACACACACACACACAGACGCATGCACCCACGCACACCATTATAACCTCTCTTGAGGCCATACAGCAGAAGCGGAGTCTTGCTGGAGAATAGCTGCAGTTACACCACAACATACACGTAAGGGAAGGTGTCAGTTCGCCGCAGCTGCAGTACCTGTGACCAGCTCTCTGATTTCCACATCTCCGGTCTTCCTCAGCAGGCGGACCAAGGCAGGAATCCCCCCGCAGTTCTTCAGGGCCACTTTGTTCTCATCGTTGGCCTTGCCGTACACCAGGTTCCTCAGGGCTCCGCAGGCGCTACGGTGAACCTCACTCATCCTGTGGTCCAGCAGGTCGACCAGCAGCTGGATGCCTCCTTGTCTGCGGATCTGAGGATAAACAAAAAAAAAAAAAAAAAAGTCCCCCTACATTAATTATATATGACAACAGCAACAAAATACAACACATAGAATCACATAGTACACACTCATGCACAAAGTTTCTGTAATTAACATGTTAAAAAATGTTGGTTGTCAACAGTTGTCTATGCTTACTGTATGTCTGTACAGTGTGTGTGTGTGTGTGTGTGTGTGTGTGTGTGTGTGTGTGTGTGTGTGTGTGTGTGGCCTACAGTACCCGTCAGTCCTGCCAATCAGATTAACAACCCGGTGTGTACTAATTAAAAAAAAACTATGACGCAGTTAATGCCTGAGCTTTGACAAAATGACACTTAATTACACTGACGAGCGAAGGGAAGGAGCTTGTGACACCAGGAAAGAAACCTTTGCTAATAATCGGAGAAAATACGACGCAATCATTTCTGCCCGTGTTCCGACATGCTATCTGTCCGTCTCAGCATTTCCCTTTTTCACATGTCTGTTTCTTCCTCCATTTTAATGCATGTTATCTTTTCTCTTCGCCCTGCCTGCACTCACAAGTAGAGAGAAACAAAGAAGCAAATCAGGGCAGATTTATGATTATATCCCGATTCTGTGAGACAAGACAATCAGGGCCGTAAGCCCAGTGGGGATCACAATGAGGGCACTCTGGTGTTACACATTATGCCTTCCCCCTATGGTGTTACACATACTGCCTTCTCCCTATGCTGGTGGTTTTTAAACCCTCCCCACATCACTTTTCCACTGTAGGGATGTTCATTCGCCTTAGGGGGCCAAAGAGCTTACAGCAAGCAGTGTTTTGTCCAATCAACAGGGGTGTAGTACTAATCACCAGAAACCAGCTGCTGTGATCACCAGGAGACTAATACCAACATGGATAGAGCAACTTGTGCGTGCGCGTGTGTGTGTGTGCATGCTTGAGAGAGAGAGAGAGAGAGAGAGAGAGAGAGAGAGAGAGAGAGAGAGAGAGAGAGAGAGAGAGAGAGAGAGAGAGAGAGAGAGCATGTCTTTCACATTTCCACTTTTATTGGATCTCTGGAGTACTGCAACAGAGTTACTCATCCAGATAACTCGGAAAAAAAAAAAGAAGTTTTTCACAGTTAACTGCGTAATCGGGCTTCTTGAAACCCTCTTTTATTTTTCTGCATGTTTCCCCCAGACCTGGTACATTAAGCACTAGAAAATAATTCCTAGTGTCTGTTTAATCGTGAAGCGCCAGATGGGTGGAGTGTACCGTGCAGACATGTTGACAGGAACAGCAAAGTGCAATGAATACACTTCCAAGCCTTTTCCTGTGATTATCCCTGGCACTCATTGTTTCGTCTCCTGTGGAAACCTCACACATCTGGCATGAGTAAACCACGGGAAAAAAGAGCACACAATTTGATTTATTCATAGTGAAAATATACAATTGATAAATGCGGGCCAGGTGTAGAGAGAGAATGACAGTGAAAGTAGAGGAAAAAAGTATTAGAAAGTGATGGAGGGCAGGGGGAGGATGGAGGTGTTTGATGACACAGCGGGGGTTTATCGAGCAAAATGACTTTGCTTATCTATTCAATTAAAATGGATTAAGGGATGCAATGAATGGCAAACTAACCTTGCTCCATTGGCCACACAATTTTCTCAACCTGATTTGCTGTACCTCTTATGCCCTCCAGTTGTCACCTCTGCTCCTCTCCCCCTCCCTCGGCTCCCTGTACTGATCTCCGCTTCTCCCCGCTCCTCTTTATGCTTGTGTCACAGTTAATCTGTTATTCCATAAAAGCCAAAGTGCTATTATTTTGTATTGCCTCTGAGCTACCTACTACGCTTGCCAACACCTCTGTGTCTGTTCCTCTATTCCATGTAAAGAAGATTAGAAGCGCAGATTGATTTGTCTTTGTCTCCCGCTGTTCCGCGGCGGCCACGGGTATTGGTAACCCATAGCGACAGCATTGCCGTGGTAACAGTTAGCAGCGGTGAAAGCTGGGATTGTGGGAATCAGAGGTGCTTCCGGCAAAAAGAAAAAAAAAAAAAAAAAAAAAAAAAAAAAAAAGCTGGCAGTGGGGGAAAACAAAAAGGGAGACACGTACCTGGCTGGTGACATGTGAAGCCTAACAAGAGTCACTACATGTGGAACGTCAACTCTAATCAGCAGCGCGCTGCTCGCATATTGTGAGTGAGAAGACAGAGCGAAGACTTGTGACATATTTCATGCATGTGCACTGTCATGCCTAGGCCACACCGCCTAACTTTACCTGTGTGTGACGGCTTCCTCGCTCAACCTGTGTAGCTCGCACGCGTGTGGAGTCACAGACAGCGCTGCTGCTGCAGCCAGCACTCTCTCTGTATTTAGTTTGCCTTTGATAATGGCCATCGATAACAACATGTAGCGTGTGCATATTGTACAGATATAGACATTGAAACTGTAGTGAAAGCTGCAATGTTGCTGGTATGATGCCAATATGACTATCAACAGATCATTTGTTTTTTTGCTGAACCGCACGCGTCACGCAGAAAAAATCGGAGACACCCAGAGCCTCTGGATGAGCCACAGCCGAGCTGCCTCCGCGGGCCGTGTGGCTGCTCCTACTTGTTAACATGGGCACCGGAATGAAAAACAAGAGGTTCCACGACGCACACTCAGATAGGCTGTGTGGCCCGGGCGTCAGGCAGGCACATGCGAGGGCTTTTTCCTTTTACAAATTTATTTTCCTTTACTATATAGTACAGCCGAAGATAGACAGGAGAGGGAGGGGGGATAGAGGGGAGGACGTGCAGCATAGGGCAGATGCTAAGGACTCAGCCTTAGTACATGCCCTAGCCTTCTCAAGGTGAGCTACCAGAGCACCCCAATGGCTTTTGTTTTTACCTGACACTTAGCCTCGGGCTAACTGCCTTTTAGAGCGATTCAACCTTTGGCTAATTGAGTTCTTGGCCCTGGGCTAGCATTTCCCTCTGGAGCCTTCTAAACTGGGCCAAACATGGCATTAACCTATGGCTACCTAATATCGTTCTGAGGCAGCTAATTTTGCAGCAGTATCAACAACTGTGAAAATCTACCTTGACAAATACACTGGAGGCTCTACTCTGTTGTTTGAAGAGCAGAGATCCAGAGAAAACAAAAACCAATACACTTCACAGCAGGGGATCGGAAATGTGCTTAATAATGTCAGTGTGTGAGCGTGCATGTGTGTGCGCCGGTGAGTGGGTAGTATTTTCATACCAACATACGACATGTGTCAAAAAAATAAAAAGGCAATAAAAAGTATTTTTAATTGAAGCAGTCATGATGAACTACACAGAATAGTGTTGCCAGTGGTGCAAATTGACTTTTAAAGAAGCTATTGCTTTAACACTCACACAGAATTATACACAGCGCTCAGAGTGGAAAATTGCATGTACGGTATGCACTGTGTAAAAAGTGACAGAAGCATGCAATATTGTTACAGTGTTTGCTATGGATCATTCGCTTTGTCTTTTTTCATCTTCCATGCTGATGTCTGTTGAACAGATATTCACAGCTTGCACAGTTCACGCTCTACAAATCTAAAACAAGATATTTTACCATATTGACTTTACCTCATTGGCTGTCTCTAACCGCAATATACGTAGAGAGAATGGAATCCGATTCGAGAAATTCCTGTAATTATACTATACTGTGTAATCTAGCAGGTCTGCTGTAAAAAAAAAAAAAAAAAAAAAAAAAAAAAGAAAGAAAAGAAAATGTTTCACATCATAAAAAGGTGGGAGGAGAAAAAATTAAGATAATTGATAACAAAATAAAGTGGGAGAGGAAGACAGTAATTTATGATGTGTGAACTAAGCGAAATGGACATGTGTAAGAGAGAGGGGTGTTTGGGGTTGGGAGGTGGGAGGTGGGAGGGGTGACAGAGTCAGGGGGCACGTTCCTCTCCCTTCAACCGGTCTGTTGGATAAATGGATATCGACAAGGCTGCTACACAAAATGAATTACTGATGTGACTGAACTTTAGTCTGAAAGTGTGTGTGTTGGCGTACCTAAAGGGGACGCATGAGCCGACATGTCACTGGGCTTGTGTGTATATGTACCGTGTGTGTGCGAAGTATACACCCGGTAACTCTTTGCAAGTGTGCATATAAGTACGCGTGCGTGTGTGCGTGTGCATGTGCGCGTGTGTGTGTGTGTGGAGCAGCTATAAATGATGCTGAAGATGAATTTGCCAAGATGCCTCTGTGGTCAACTGTAATCTGGGCTGAGGCCAGACCTCCATCTGTCCCGCCACACGAGCGCACACACACACGAGCGCACGCACACACGCACGCACACACGCACGCACACTCTATCCCTCTATTTTTCAGTACATCTGACTGGATACAGGCATATGTGAAAGCAAAAAAACATAAATACATGACCTTAAATGAACATATTCTCACACCTAATTCGAACACTTTGAAAAACCTCTTCAGAAAACCACCATCTGCATTTTACCTGATCCAATAGAAAAGCAATATTTTCATGTTTTCCCGTTTCTCTTTCAGTCCCTGTCCCTGTCCATCACCTCTGTTGTCCTCTTCCTCCTCCCTCTGCCCCTGCTGAGTATCTCTTTAACGACAAATAGCAGCCATGTTGTGGCTGTATTTAGCTGCTCAGTGTGTCCCCTGCCATCTGTGTCTGGCTGGCTTGATTGAAAAAAAGATTTTAAAAACAAGTCTTTATGTCAGTGTTCATGACAAATAGTTGCCATCTAAATCCATAATTGCAAGCTATGTCTTTCTCTCACGAACAGAGTGCTTGTTTAAAAAACATCACTCGATAATCTTTCATTTGATCATTAAATCTGATATAGGTTTTTTATTGGCCTGTTACAGTCATTTAATTCAAGTAATTAGCCACTTAAAGTTCTGATTATGTGTCTCGACTGTTATGCTGTGATTGTTTGTGTTTCTGTCATGAGCACACTGAGGCAAATTCCTAACAACTAAGTTGCATGGTGATAAAGTATTGAATCCTGATTAACGGCTCCTTTTATAGAAGTGCTAAGAGGGCCCCCTGTAGCATTTCCTAATGGTATTATTGTATTGAACAACGGACACGGGGATAATATACGTAGTTGATTTCGATCTGCTTGTTCATATTGATAGCAACGCGGCTACCGCTGCTGTCCAAAACAAACACACGTAAGAATCTTAATATTGAACTAGAAACCCCGATCTTAGTTCAGAGATAAAGCCCGGTGATATTAATAAGTAAGCATGTTTTGTTACTTACTGATCCAGCTTAGTAGAGAGATACATTTACGTCACACGCCCTCTCTTTGTCTTCCTTGCCTTCTCTTTTGCCAGGTAGAGTTTCCGCAGTTACCGTTACTCTTGTTTCGCTACCTGGGGATGGCTACCGGAAGATGCCTTGTTGAATAGCCTCTTAGCTAAATGCCCTCTGGTATGCAGTCTAGTGTGCAGCCGTAATGTGAAAGGGAGCCATTACATTGTGCAATCAACATTTACTTCATAATGAAAGAAGGTTAAAGCAAAAAACAATGTTATCTATTGCCACTTTAAGTAATCAGCTCTAAAATCACTTGAGATCACAGTTTATTGCTTGAAGGTATCCACAAACCTGAGGTGGCTTGTCAATACCTTGAAAATATAGAGAATGAAGTGATTTCACACTGGCACAATGGCTTAAATGACCTGCCACACTTTCAAAAATCGATTGTGTGGTAATTGTTATTGCGTAAGGGTAGCTGTCAATTTTTTTTAAATGACATCCCTGCTACTGGAATGAAAAGCATTGATGGCTAAATAGTGAAAGCATGAATAACAATGAAAAGCTGTGTTTTCACTCAGTGGTTAGAGGTCTGGGTGTTTTCTAAACAATTCAAGACGCACCTGTAAAAAGTCTGAAAAGCAGGAGCAGTGGCAAAACTACGACATGGAGCCGCTAAAAGGCCACATTTTTGGCAAAAGACAAAATGCATTAACTGTCCCTTTATTATGTAATCTTCTGTGACATCTGCTTTGATATGAATCCCAGGGTGATAAAGCTATCACACTATTTGCCAACAGCATGTATATTTAACTGCTGCTGTGAAAAGGTTATTTTAAAATAGGCACGCTTACAGGATTGAGTGTGCACACACACACGGAACTTAGTCATTAAGCACTACTCTTATAATGTGCAATATGTGAAAATTAACAATTGCTAGAAGGCTGTGTGACATCCTATTTATGGTGTTGTGTCAAGCATGTAATTGTATTTCAAAGGTTTTTTTTAAAACTTCATGACAATAGGATATTTAAAAAGGTACATTACATGTGAAATGGCATTTTGTTCTGTGGGGAAACTATTACTCGGCCTTGCACCCAAAATGAATGTTCAAACTATTTTAATGACTCAACAAAAACAACCATATTTATAACAAGAATAACCATTTTAAACCATATCTATACCCTTCCCTGGTCTGCTCTTCACACTTTTGATTGGAATGATGCCTCAATCAAAGTTAAATATCCACATGACAAAACCATCCGACTGGACTGGATTGATGGGTAGAGGAGGAAAATAAAGTATTTTACTAAATTACTCCATCAAGTCAAGACCCGCCAAAGATCACTGAAGGGGAAGTCTTTAAGTTGAGAATTAATAAAACGTCATTTTGTTTGCCTGATGGAAGCAAATAGTACAACTGTTCTTATCAAGTGAAATTCCAGTTACTTTATCTGCCTGAGGAACTTTATTCACGTGAATGATATTGTATTGATGTTGGATTTTTCCTGCGTACGTTTTGCAGCCTTTGTAACCGAACAGAGAAGGTTGTACAGACAATTACTCTTCAACTCTGAAACTTGTTTCAAAGAAGAAAAAATAAAACGCAAAGCTATGTCACAGCCTTGAAGATGAAGAGGCTCACGGAGCAAAAGCGACATTTTGAAATGTTTATTCTAAATTTTTCTTCGACTGAGATTTAATGAATATTTGACTGATATAAAGAAGGAAAAAAACAAAAAAAAAAAAAACGTCAATGAGCGTGAAGATGTTCCAGGATGTGCTCCATCATTAATGTGATGGCTCTACAGCACATACACACATTGTCTGCGATGCGGCCTCTCGGCGTGGTCAAATCGTAATACGATAAAAGACACTGTTGAGTTTTTTTTTAAAAACACTTCAGAAATAAAGGGGAGGAAGCAGAACAATCAAGTCACAAATGTGATACGAATAATTTAAATGCTATACTATGAAGGGACGCAGTATTATAACGGAGAAAATACAAAAAGTAAACACTTTTGGTATCAGCTAGGGCTTCAGTGCTTTGTTCCATGGGCTTTCCAAGGATTTAAAATAAATTATATTCCTTTTTCATCATAACAAAACAAAATGCAATAAAGCAGGGGTCCCCAACCACCGGGCGGCGGACCAGTACCGGGCCGTGGATCATGTGGTACCGGGCCGCACAGAAAGAATAAAACTTTTCTTTTTTTTGCGTTGGTAATATTTATTGTAAACATTTTTATGTATTATATTATATATATTACAATGCAATAATAATATAAATAAAGTGCATAATATAAAATGGAATAATTCCATTTACATCATATATATGTAATAATTTAATTATATGTTTTGCACCTTATTGTGTGTTTTGTTATGCCTGCCCCCCTCCGGCCTGTAAAAAAAATTAAAACAATATTATTCTCCATTCCAACCAAAGGATCTTTAACTATTATCCCGTATCTTTCTCAGTGATGGTCTGTCATCTTTAGTTTTTTATTAAAAAATATTTAAGACACACGGTTGAGGACACACTTGTGTGTGTCTCATTGCATCATCGTGCACACGCTGCATTTTGTAATTGTGTACACATGGGGCAGTGTGTGCATGTAGCAGATAGTGAATGCCTGCTTTTATTTGATGTGATGCGAAGCGTCAATTTTGGCTGGTTGATATCTCTTCACGATTTAATTTGTATAAATAGTGTTAAGCAGCGCCTTGGGCCCTGAACTAGACAATCAAACAGAACCGGTGACGGCAGGCCAAAGCCTCCACTCTCAATACACAATTGCTATTTTCCTCCATTGTTGGACACCTCCATTCAAGCAATAATTACGCCCATTACAAAAGACACAAACACTTAGGTGTCTTTCAGAGCTTCGTGGATGAGGGGGCGGGAGAAGAGTGTGATGTTTTCGCATTCAAGTGTAATTACATTTCTGTATCTGCATATGTGTGTGTCTTTGTATGTCAGGGAGGTTAAGTGGGTCGCTGTGAATGAATATTAGCTGCGTCTCCGTGCTTAATTGCCTACATTTGCGGATAGTTAACAAGACTTTTTGCAAATCGAGCTTTTAGGATTATGTTTTAAGTGTGCTTGCCTACGTGTGCTCGTCATGCCGGGCGTCCGCTCCTTTGTATTCGCGTGTGAATTAGCATTTTAGCGATGTGACATCACATTGAGGTTGCAGCAGCCGCATCTATTGGCCGACTCTACTGGAATTAATTCCGTAAAGAAATAAATTGTCAATGCCCCTGCCTGCATGTACTGGTAAATTGATTCTGAGGGTAAGGAGAAGAGTGTGTGTGTGTGTGTGTGTGTGTGTGTGTGTGTGTGTGTGTGTGTATGTGGTGAAGGGCAGAGGAGAAAGAGAAAAAGAAAACACTTTGTGTGTCTGTGGGTTTGGATATGAGTGCGTCTGCATGTATCACTGCCATTGTTTTTAGAGCACCGCTAGCCTTATTAAAGGGTTTATTAGAGAGTTCCAAAGGGGCTTCCCTCCTAAATTGCTTTTGAGAGACGGACTGGTGACTTTGGGACTAATTGAACTTCACTGCCACTATAGATACTACTCAATAGAAGGCACAGCTTAGGGATGGAGATTGCAGCAAGTTTTATCATGCAGAGCATCAGTGTGAAACTGGTTAGGCAAAGCACTATTTCTTGAAAGCGACTGCTCGAAAATGCAACGCGGGCTGTGTTGCAAGTTTTTTTTTCATTTTCATTCTTTTGAACTCAAAAGAAGGTATTCACTTGGTTTTTATGACTTTTATCATTCGAGTTACAATAATTCCCTTCTTTACTACCATGATCAGAATCAAATACTCACACACACAGACACACACACAGATACAAACCTCGGCTTTGATCTTGTTGTCTCCGAAGCAGAGATGTTGTAGGTACGCTGCAGCATTGGACTGCACCGATGGGAACTGGTGCTGTAACATCTGGATCACCTCTGGCAGCTCCGGATCTCTCCACCCAAACTCTCTGCACGGAGACAGACAAACAGACAGAGACACTTTGATTCGTGCAGCACTTGAACAAAGCATTTCACTGAAACACAGGAGATTACCTGAAAGCGGCGCAATAAAATCACAGACTCTTTTCCTGAAATACCCCCCGAGCTACACGCATTCACACGTTCACTTACGTGGCTACACGGCGTACACAGAGACGGACAGACATATAGATAAAAAAGGCAGCGTGTGAATGAGAGAGTTATTTAAATGTAAGAATCCACTCTGATTTGTTTTCAACCAAAGAGCTCCCCTCTAATGGGAGAGGGCTTTACAAGTCAAGCAACACAGTGGGACGGAAATTATGCAAATCGCATACGGAATGCCCAATTTGCCAAAACACAATCTCCACCTCACAGTAACAAGGAAAAGAGAGCACGTGATGACGAGGCCAGCAGGTTACGCTGGAGGCGTTGATGAACTCTTGAGAAAAATCTCAAATTGTATTTGCAAATAACGAAAGAGGACTTGGGTTTCCCTTAAAGAACAATACAGTGAGTTCATAAAAGCTTTGCAATTGTGTTTTTTAAGTACGACATCGGTAGCAAAGTGTCACTTACAAAGACTTCAAGGACGCTGACGTCTATTGTCTGCACAGTTTGACTGGCATGTGATTTTATGTCAAATTCAAAGTGCAGTGAAACAACAACAGCTGGAGAGGAACGTTTTGAAGCAAAGTGGTTGGCGAAAAAGAGGATCCCCAGAGATAAATATGTTGAAAGCCATTAGAACCATCTTGACGTAGTGAAACACAATGGACGCAAATTAAGTAAGAGAATTACAGCACAACCATTAATTGTTTCGAGTAAACCTAGAAAAAGGGGTAACACGTTTAAAGAATTGCACAGCACATCATTATTGCCTGCATGCCGTCTGCAGTGTGAGTGGTGTGAGTTATGTTCCATACTTTCTGCCATTAGGAGTTTACCCTCCTATGAGCACACTGGACAAAGTGAAATGAATGTTTTTCCCTTGGTAATACCCAGGAAATGGTCTCCTTTATTGTATTATCCCTTGCTGATAATTGTTTTGCTACGGTCCCCCAAATGAGAAAATTATGACCGTGCAAGAAAGTGTGGGCGACTGTGTTTGTGTGTGTGTGCACGAGAGTCTTCACAATCTACTGTAATATTTTTTCCAATAACCTCTCTCTCTCTCTCTCTCTCTCTCTCTCTCCTCTCTCTCTCTTCATCTCGAAAACTCTCAACTCTCAACGTGATCTCAAGAAAACCTATGTTGAAATGTTGCTCTCCCATCGATTGTGGTGTTTGAGGATTGATTGTGTTGTTTCTGCCTCCATGCTCACTGTTGTGTGCCAAAATGTGGCTCACTGTAATCCCCATCAAGCGGTCGTGAAAAAAAAAAACGACGATCGCTCAGCCTCCGCAAACATGAAAATGTGGTAAATATGGGACAATTGACCTGCTTGGCGAGGTAAAATTGACGGGGTGGAGGATTGCGCGCCTGTGCCTCTGTGCTTTAGCGGCAGAACTGAAGCCTCGACACCACCCTCTCATCTCTGTCAGATGAAGCGAACGCGGCCTCTGAAACATCTGTGAGGAGCAGAGCGTTCACAGGGAGTAAACATGGCTCTCAAAGATAAAGCAAGCTCCAGCGTGGACGGCCCTTTATCTGCCAAATGATAAGTGTTCATTCAGCCAGAAAGCAGGACTGAAGGAGGGAGGTAGACGAGAGATAGAGAGAGGGAGGAAGAGGGAGGGATTCCCAAGGCATTTAGGGGATTTAGGAGGAGAGACCCTGAAACAACACCCCTTAAATCACACAGCCAGATACCATCAGGCCAGTTTGTTTATGTGTACGTGTGCGAGTGTGTGGCAAGATTAAGATAAGATCATGATGTGTGTTTATGTGGACACAACTGCCTCTGTGCCTGTTTGTCTCCGTGTGAGTTTGTAGCTGTCAGTGTGCGTTTTCATATTCGTCCGTGTCTGTACTTCAGTGTATGCATGTATCTGAGGTGCACGTGCGTGTGTGTGTGTGTGTGTGTGTGTGTGTGTGTGTGTGTGTGTGTGTGTGTGCTTGTGTGTGTCATCCATCCCCTGCAGCCTCCCAGCTCTGTCAGTGTAGTTAATAGAAAGCAGAGTGATCTGCTGATAAGATAAGCATCATGGCTCGCCATTAATTAAAAACCCCTGGTAGGGAGAGAGACAGAGTGAGAAGAACAGAGCAGGAGAGAGAGAAAGAGAGAGTGGAACACAAAGGGAGAATGAAAATGACGAAGGAGAGTTAAGGGGGAAAAAAAACCAGAGCATTCACAGGAAAATGTGGACACAACTGGCAAGAGGAAGCTGGTGGAAGATGAAAAAAAAAAAAAAAAGATAAAGATGGAAACAACCCTCAGATGAGATGCCAGTCATGTCAACACAGGCGCTAGTGAGAGCTAGAGCCCTGGTAGACGCACCGCCAGGCGACAAGCCAATGACGTGAAACAGCGGGACGCAAACAGAGAGGGACACATAAGGGAGAACTTATCAAAGACGCACTGCCAACAAATCTCAGGGCTGACACTAAATACCCACACGACTTTTGAAGAATAAAAACACAACATTCTGCCACCTGTGTGCCGTACTCTTCATGTTACTTTAGTATGTTATGCTTTGTGTGGTAATAAAGGCCACACAGAACAATATGTTGACTCGCCTTTTTCTAACCCGAGCTGCGTGTTCTTCGCACAACACGTCGGTGGGTACGCGTACATAATTAGGTGGAGCACAGGGCTCCGTGTTCCTGGTTAGACGGGTTACTTTGCCATTTCTTGAGGCATGCGGAGGCGTGATGCAGCAAAACACTTTGAATGGAAAGACTAGGTATGGCAGGGGAGCAGGCTGACAGACGGAGAATAAAGACAGGTGGCAAAGAGGTTTGTGGGGGAGGGAGGGTGAAGGCAGAGACAGAGTGATATAACTGGGACAGAGGAAAAGACTGCTGTGTGATGGTGGGGCTTTGATGCAGACACATGCATACACACATGCACGGGGGGGAGGGGGGGGGGGTAGAAGATAGAAGAGGACAACACATTGAAATGCAAGGATTATCAAAGGTTTTCTTTTCTTCTCAGAAAGCTTCTCTTCATTTCTGTCTCTTTCCATGTCCAGGTCTTCTGAGACAGCGGAACCTGTCTGAAGACTTTCTGCAATCCCAACATGACCGCTGATACATGTATGTACACACACACATATACACACACACACACACACACACACACACACACACACGCACAGAGTGGGAAAACAAAGCTAATCTAATCTGAAAAACCTGCTGATCGGATACACACGTACACACACTCGCACACAGAAGTGATGCTCGGTGTTTAACAAAGCTGATGTTTTACACAGATTGGTTGATTGTTGCAGTGAATAATTTCCAGTTCCTGTGTCTGGCAGAAGAAAGCTGAAGGCCGAGGGAGAGACATGAGTGACGGCGATACATCATCCCTCCGTTGCATCATTCATTGTCATGTTCCCTGTATCCCTCAACTCAAACGGATGAAATGGCAGAGGCAAAGTGTGGAATGATGAATTATGTAATGGAGAATGTGATAAATAACGACAAAGCTGTGGGGGAAGAAAAAAAGAAATAAATAAATATGAGTGCCATTGGGTTATGAAGTTGAGTGTCTCGTATTCATGAAGAGTTAAACTGCACATAAAGGCAGCTGAGTGGAATGGCCTTGAATATAGTTACCATGCATTATACTTTTATACCTGTCACCGGACCCACAATACATAATAGCAATACCAATAAACACACAACACACACCATGTAAAGGACCAAATCAGCAGCTGGGTGACATGAAGCCATCCCTCAAGAGGAGAACAGGCTTTTGACTTCCAAAATGTCAAATGCACATCTGCTCGACCGCTGACATTGACTGCTGAAAAGCAAGGCCCTGAACTGATCATCTGCCATTGTGATGTCACGCTCACACAGCACATGGCACCGAAGATCAGCCAAGACCACAGGGTCAGTTAAGAACGTGCATTTCATTTTTATACGCAGACTTAGGTTTGGTGGTGGCTTGGAACCTGTGTTGCAAGATAAACCAGGACTGAAAACATAGGTGGTATTACTAATAAGATAATCAACAAGACACCGCATCAATTCAAACAACAACCTTATTCAGTAACATCGTTTGCACAGTCAGAGCACAGCACAACACTGCAGCGTGTTATAAATCTTTATCTCCACAACCTAATACGGTGCATGATTGTGCACGCAAAACACAAAAAAGCTACATGATTTGGGTCTCCTAGCCTAAATCACATCCATCAGCGGGGACCACAATGCATCTGGAGTGACAGCTCCACACAGGAAGCCTGTCCCAGTGGCCTTAATCTGATTGGACAAGGCCTGTCATGTCTGTTAACTGATTGGAGGGTCAGGAATGGACAGACTGGCACTGTGCATACCAAAGCAGATGCTAATTAGGACCTGAGCATCAATCTTCATCACTGTTTTGGGATGGAGGAGGCAGAGAGAGAGAGAGAGAAAGAGAGAGAGAAAGAGAGAGAGAAGGGGGAGAGGCTGTGTGAGGTGGGAGAGAATAGAGAGAAAATGCAATTTCGGTAATTTACTGTCTTGGTGATCAGATTTCTTCTGCTGCTCCGGAGGAGCTGAATAAGAGTTTGACTTTCACAGAGGAGCAAATGGCGCACTTTTTCAAATATTGCCTATTAAATCATTCCAGCAGTACTCACTCATCCTCTCTTTCTCTTTCTCCCTCACTATGTGCATCCTCTCTTTCCTGTAATACACTTTTTCCACCATATCTTTTTTCTGTTTCCTTCTCGTTGATGTCAATAATCTAAGAAAATGGGGGGGGGGGGAAAGTGTACATGCTTGAGTACAGTGCTATTTGTAAGTGTGGTTTTGATGCAAGTAAATGATGCAAGTAAATCTTGCACCTCTTTATTGCAGGCTGGGTGTGCAAATGCTCCTGTATGCATCTTCAGGGGGGAGTTCATTAGGGAAAGTAAAGTCAATACGAAGAAGAGACTTCAGCTATTCCACCATTAAACAGCAGTCAGAATAAGATGCAGGTGAAGTTGCACATTGACTTAAAGTGCAGAGCCCGGTCTCCTTAATTAAAAGCACAACTTAATTAAGATGCTATCCAGGAAAATAGCCAAGTCTGTTGATGGGCCCGTGTGACAAACGCTTGAAAGGTAAGTTTAAATTTCTCTTTGGCACGTACAGCAAGGGCGGCTGGATTCATCGAAAGTGCAGAGCGGGGTAGCAGGCAAGGGCAGGCATCCTAAACATAACCTACTGCCTCACATTCCAAGTGCATTTGTTGATTTAAATATAAACGGTATTATGTGCCGCAACCTATTTGCTTCCCGTTGGCTCCAGATCCAGGTAAGAATACGGATCTTATCTTAATCTGTGTCGGCAGCATATTCATGTCACAACTGCCGAAACAGAAGCATAAATACTCCTGGCTCTTCTTGATTGAAAGCCAACCGTGCATAGAAAGTGCATGAAAAGGTGTCCATAGCAAGTGTGATACCATTGGGTTTATGCTATTGATTTCAATGTATAAAACCCCGCAGCCCTTGGGATGTGTTTTGAACAGTCTTTGGCGAGTGAATAGCAGAATATGGACGGCTTCCCCAGTAACTGTACAACTTGTGCACAATATGAAGCATAAAAGCAGCCCGCCATGGCACTGCCGTTATTACAAACAACAATTTGACAAATGATTGCAATATCGACCATGTCCCCATATCATTGCTGCGTCTCGACTCTATGGCCTTTAGCAGTGTTGCATGTTGGTCTGTTGCAGCTGGAAGAACATAACACAAATCCCTGCCACGGTAAAGGGGATCAATGATAGGTGGCGGGGGGGGGGGGGGGGGAGGATGATGCTGGTAATAGCTCAGCAGACGAATGGATAGATAGAGATGGGTTGATAGAGCCTGGGATGAAACCCATCCAGAAATAAACAGTGGTGAGTCAGCTGCAATGAAAACACCCCATGTTCTGTCACCTTCCTCCTCCTCTTTACCTTCTGCTCCCCCAGTTACTGATGGGTAAATGGAAATGACTCTGGTAATCGCATATCACCTCTCTCAATGGAAGCAGAAAAGTGAGCTGGTAGTATTTTTTCCCCCACACAGAAGATAAATCATAAAGACAAAGGAGAAAAGTAGAGGAGAGGCAGGGCCATGAATAAGAGCAACAGAATGAGCTGCAGGGAGCGCAAAGGCGAGAAATGATGCATTGAATGGATAGAAGAAGAGTAGTCTCTTCATCACTTCGCTGTGAGAAGCCACACGTGACTTTCCCCTTCTTCTTCACCTCCTTTTGTCTGCACATACCACCGTTTCCCTCTCTCTTCCTCTCTCCCGTTCTTAGATGAGACTGGAGTTTGTTTTTTTTCCGTCCAACCGAAGCCCATGCGGCAAGCACACACAGACGAAGAGAAAAATCAATACGCTTTCTCCAAAGCATCTTCCAGCTGAGAATGGGAGGCTCACAAGGTTGAATAAAAGCGAACAAAGAAGGGAGCGAGAAGAAGAAGAGGTGTTGAATGAGACTGACTAACATGAATAGAGAAAGACATGATGGTGGGAAAAGACCTGGTGATGAAATGTACTGTACGTCACGGGAAAGCGAAAAGAGAACTCGAACATTTCTAATAATGTTATTACGATATGTACTATTATAGATTTTACAGTGCATGCGTGCACATTTTAAGTAAAAAAAAAAAAAGTAAGCTTATGAAAATTAATTAGCCCAAAATGTATTTGATGAGTCTTTAAATGCTTTAGAGTTCTCAAAGCTGCAAAATCTGTTTCTTGATAGCTTGATTTCCGAGTACGACGGTGTCCTTCTTCTACCATTTCCTAAGTTGGTAGGAGGAGTGATTATGCAAGAAGTGTTGAATCCAAAAGAGGATTCGCACACAGCTGGAAGAGGATATGGTGCTTTTTTCTTTTCTGTTCTTTTTTTTTTTTTTTTATCTTTGAGTGTTCCTTTGGATTCGCTCTGTTCTTTCACTGCATCACGATTCATTGAACTGCTCGACTGCCCAACTCCATCACCAATTTACAGCACTGTGAATGTCTGCTTTTTTCTACCCTTTACATTTGGATTATATGTCCTGAATCTACGTGTTGTCTACTTTTGACAATTAAAATGCAGAAAAACGTCATTTAAGAGTGTTTGCTGCCATGGGTTGGGCTGGTGAAGGGGAACATTAGTGTGTGGGGCCGTGGAGTGATTCGCCAGGATAAAGAAAGCACAAACTCCGGCACTAGTCCTTGCAATTAGCTGAACACACAGAATCGGAGGCCAAATCGAATACGGCATTAAGCTGACAGACAGGTGTTCATTTATATACACACCCGGAGAAGGGCACACATGCGCATACGCAATGCACCGACTATATACACACACTGCAGTTGACCAAAGGCGCGTTCACGTAAACATTCAATAAAGCACACGCACGTACTGTACATACCTACACAAGCGGACACCCTTGCATATTGCCTCGCCGTTGAAAGCACACAGACGTGCACTCTCCTGTCCACAAAGAGGCAAGAATACACACATATTCACACAGCTATTATCTCACATTTGCTGATCGGTAATTTTCAGCCCGGTGGCACTATTCCCCCGTTACACAGTGCAATTACTGGATGTTTACACAGCCAAACAATGGGCCAGTGAAACATACACTCATTCAAACATTCATTAGACAGGTCAATAGAAACTGAGGTGACCCGGACAATTAAAATGTATCATACGCCACACTCATTAAGATTGACCTGGGTATTGTACTGTATCCGACGCAGGAATAAGGCTCAATATATCCAATCGAAGGACAATTTGGTTGTAGCAAGAGATCCAGTATGATACAATGCGGTTTAAGTACCATCACATTCACCCATTCATACAGTCAGAGGCTGCTGTACAAGGTGCCACATGCTCATCATAACCATTCACACACACACAGCAATTTGGGGTTCAGTGTCTTGCCTGCAGAGGCCGGGGATCGAACCGCCGACCCTCCGACTGACGACCGCTCCACCTCCCGAGCCACAGCCGCCCCGAGGTCTGCTTGTGTTTGATAAAGTTTAACACAGGAGGAGTTGTTGGCTGAGTAGAACGGTTCCATGACTATCCCAATCCACACATGAAGGAAAAGTAGAAGATGAGGGGGCAGCAAACTCAAACATACGCTTCTCTCGGGTAAAAAACGGTCGTGCAGAATGTATGTGGATGCGGGCGGATATACAGTATTACTTGTGAGCGTTTGTATTCATAGTAATTTAACAGTCCTGACGGGAAAACAGTTTTTTCTCTCGCCCCCCTCAAAGATCCGAGCAGCACCAGTACACTTTAGGTGCAAGAAGTATATTTTTGTACTTGATTTTACGATGAGTAATACCCAGCCCTCTTTAGACTGGGGTGTTTTTTTTTTTGTTTTGTTTTTTTCACACAGAGTGATGAAAGGACTGACCTCGGTGAACCATCATCAGCAGAATGCACCGCAATGATGTCAGATGAGGCCACGAAGAACCGCTCAAACTTCAGCCATGATACAACACAAGTGAACAAATTGACCAATCAAATCCCCTTCGGCTACACTCAGCCAATCGTAGCGCAGGCGGAAGATTAAGTTGCTGGATGAAGGAGGACTCGCTGAAAAATTACTGCCCCATTGTCTCTTGATTTTCGAGTCGAGATGCAATCATATCAAAGTGTCTCTGAATGACAAACAGAAAAGGTGAGCTATTTTTACTGGGATGATGCTAATGAGGATGCTAGCCTTTGCATGTGTGTGTGTGTGTGTGTGTGTGTGTGAATGCCCCATTATGCCTCTTCCGTGATGAAGGTGCCACACACTGTCAGTTTGTGTATCTGTGTGCATCATGCAACCACAAACTATCCACAATTATTCTGCCATGAGAATATCACACTGATAAGGTCACGTTGGACATTAGCACAGTCTGCGGTTGTGTGTGTGTGCGTGTGTGTGTGTGTGGGCGTGTGTGTGTGTGTGCGTGTGTGTGGGCGTGTACACGGTAATTTTGTTGCGAGACAACATAAACACGGTCAGAAGCACAAACACTTTCTATGCTGCCTATTTCTATCTTTCACACACACACACACACACACACACACACACACACACACAGACACACACACACACACACACACACACACACACACACACACACTAGCAGATGCCAACTGTCTGAACTATGATTACTCTGATCTTGCCATTACCTAGACAGTTTTCACATACTGTGTGTGCGTGTGCTTGTGCGTGTGTGTGTGTGTGTGTCACCCGCATAACGGAAATTGGGTTTCTTATTAACAGGGCGTTTAAGAAACCAGGTTACTGCAGAAAATAACCCAGCAAGTGTATGTAAGTACACTGGCTCGCTCCCGTTGAGTGTGACGGCTTCTTTGTCGCGTCTCCTCTAAAGGCGTCTCACATAGCCAGACCTACAGTATCTCCACACACTTCTGTTTAGCACTGTGACAGCGCCGGAGGAGAATTCCTGTCTGGAAATAGGCAGCCAATTGTGGACTTATACGCACTAAAGTACATCTTGTGAGTCAGGCTACCTCTAATGTGAACAAGGAGGAAGATTATTCAGTTTTCAACACAACTTTTGACTTAACCTCTTGGCTCTCTAACAAGAAAAAGAAAAAGAAAAAGTAACTTCACACAGAGGCTCTGGTTTTCTATCCGTGGACCTGTAGTTGGTCAGCCTACTCAGGGATATATCCATCTCGGCAGTTTAAGTAGCCTGGAGCATTTATAAACTTGCAATAATCACTATAAACTTATTAATCCAACTCCCTATTTCAAGGTCTGTGGTTGCAGAAGTTTTTTCAAACAATTTATTTAAAGATTAGGTAGCTGTGCAGCTCTTATATACAGTATCTAACCCAAAAATGGCCTCATAGTTAATTTTGATTTTCCTCTGCCCAGGCATTACAGGGTAATTTTGAACTCAGCTTACATTTCACCTTGAGGTGACTAAACCCTCCTTGGGCACTGTGTGAGTTTGGATGTGGGCATATTAATATTTCAGTATTGCCTTGTGTGCTGTGTATTTGTGTGTGTGAGAGAGAGAGGGATAGTGTAATCAGCGAGGTGACGCAAGAGGGAAGAAAAACTAATAAACAGTGATTAGCTTATGCATCTGCTATTCTCATTAGTTCACACTGGGGGTAATAACACAGCACAGGCAAGTGGTAGCAGTGTTGTAGTCGCTGATGTGCAAGACAATACAAAGAAAACGCTCATAAGGACGCAGGCAGTGGAGATGACAACATTCAGAGTGAGAAGAGCGGAGGGGCAAAACACCAATATGACATAAAACGAATAATGGAGGACAATGACGAAGAAGATGTGATCATGTGGTCGTCTAAGAGCGACGGTAGCAAAGATTGTGATGCCTAACTGGTATTTGAGCTATTTTTGACTACTTCTATACGCAAGACATCGGAGTGTTGGAGAGCAGATTACGATCATGAGGATGAACGTGATTACAATGTTGTGATCGTGACACTTCTGCTGATTTTATTGATGGCGGGGAATGTAATGCCTCACAAACATGGCCACCTGCACACAAAGATTTTTGACATTTTTTTTCAGGTGAGAATGTGCGTGTTTAAGCGCTCACACGCACATAAATACAGCTGGACGTATGGAGGGATGGAGGAAAGAGAGGTATGAGGAATAGAGATGTGCAATAGAAAGATCACATGCTGGACGTCCAACATGCTGGGCTCATGTAATATATAATTATCATGCAATAGTGCACACTATATTCATACTGGGTTCATTAAAAATGAAGAAAAAATATAAGATTTCACAGCTGTGTACAACTGTACAGACAGTGAACGCAGGAGACAGCTACGATTGTTTATCTTCCACCTTCTTAATCATTCGGATCTGAAGGTTTCGGTGTATTTTCTGCCTGAGATTCACCGTGCAACCTTTCAGTGACGCGGATCACTTCGTTCTCCAAAGTGAGAATTTGGTAAGAAAACTTTTCTTTTCCAAATGGTCACCCATCCTTGTAATATGGTTGCCGGCATGACAGCAAAACCCATGATGGAATAGGAGTGAAATTATGACCTAGCTGGAGCGATGCTTGTTTGACAGCTCTGCCACAGCTATAAAACAATGAAGGCGAGGGGCAGAAATTTTACTCTTGGGCTGCATTTACACTGGGAGCATGGAGAATGAACCAATTAGTACTCCTTTCCCTTAGAAAGACAGTTCATTCTGACAGTATTAGATGCAACATGGCACAGAACTATAATACTGATCGATCCTGACGTAAATATGAGGTCTGAATTTCACAAGTTTCAGGCCTTGGCATTGACAAATGGCCTTTCAAGACCGCAAAATCAGTGAAGTGATTCAGGCAAATACACAGAAGGTACAACATGTACACGAGGGAAAAGCAAACAGAATCACGCATGGATGCATGTGCAACTTATTACAGTATGTGCCAATGCCCACACACACACACACTTTCACTAAAAGGGGTAAGACACCAACAACCTTGACCGATGACTCATACGAGGGTCTCTACCTCTCCCTACCTCTCTCTCTCTCTCTCTCTCTCGGTCTCTCTACCTCTACCTCTCTCTCTCTAGGTCTCTCTCTCTCTCTCTCTCTCTATCTCTCTCACACTCACTCACTCTCACTCTCACTCTCTCTCTGTCAAACAGTTTCTCCTCTTCTCCCTCGCCATCTCCATCTTTCACTCTCTCTTCCTGCCATCACTCTACCAAGATTAGTGATTCACTTGAGACACGGTCAGAATGAAACATGTTTCTGGCGGAAAGGACAGCCTTTATTGATATTATGAGGTGAAACACTCACACACACTCACACACTCACACACTCAGACTTAAACATACACGCAGGACTATCGTCAGCATGGTGTGTAGAGCCTTAGGAATTACTTCATACCCTGCGGCGAAAAAGAGGGGGAAGATTGATGATTGGGGGAGTGAGCAAGCGAGAGAGAGAGAGAGAGAGAGAGAGTGGGAGAGAGTGTAAAGGATTAAAAAAAGAAGAGAAGAATAGACAGGCTGCTTTAATAGACAGACAAAGGATAACAGGGGGGAGTGTAAGAGAACTGTGTGTTTAGACTGAAAGAGAGAGAGAAAACACTGCGTGCGCTGGATGAATGCCTACACCTCCCTACCCATCATCACTGTCAAGCCTTTTATACCAGCAGAAGTGTGATGGAGAGATGGGAAGAGATGGAGCAACGGATGCATGATGGAGGAGTGTTTCTAAATGGAGTCAGCATCCCTGGGAAGCATGAGAGTTATTTTGTCATGACTCAAGGGAAAAATTGGTTTGACTCTGCAGATCACAAGTGTGCGTGCGTGTGTGTGTGTGTGTGTGTGTGGGGGGGGGGGTTAAACCTTAGAGTTAAAACCCAAAAGGATGAAAATAAATAATGAAACAAACGGGACAGCTGAGCACATTTCACATGGTTGATGGCAGCGTTTCTCCACAAAGTAAATAACTATTGTTTTTTTGACACTGGCTACCTTCAGCACTGTGTAATCAATTAATCTATTTTGTTTAACTTTATTTAACTGATGTGGATTTAGTGGGCATGACTGCATTGAGTAACGCCCCGAGCAGCTCCACTGGAACAGTTTGGGGGGTAGAGGGCACTACAGTGGTGATCCAGATTTCTCCTGACAGTCTGGAGATCGAAGCCGTGACCTTACGGCCACAAGCCTGTGTGATCTGGCAAGTTTGAATTCAGCTGTGTGTTTAGTGCCTCTTCATCCCACTACAATACTGACAGTAACTTTGCTTTTTTTATTTTTAAAAAAAGGGGGCCAGAATTTAAGGCTCACATGTGTCAAAATGTTATTCGAGAGCCTTTTTTTTTTTTTTCCCTGAGTCATGAAAGCAAAGCAAAACCTGGCGGAGGGCAAAAGGAGAGCAGTCATTTACAAGGAGGCGAAAAGGTTAAACTAACAGCGTGTGACTGATAAAAAGTGAGCATACTGTGCTTGACTCGTGAAAAAAAAAGTAGAGCGCTTATCCTCTGCCCGCCCAGTTAGCTGCTGCTGCTTTATCCCCATGTAGTGTTCGGTAACACGCCTGTGAGGCAGTCAACTTTATTTAGCATGTCATGCGGACTTTAGATGAAGAACAATATGGGTTTGAGGTTTTTTTTTTTGTGCGTGTCTGTGTGTGCGAGTGGGCATGGAAGGGTTTTATTTTAGTTAGTATGCTTCCACAGGGATGTATTGTGAGATGATTGTAATAGCTGCTTTTGTACCGCTGTGGCTGGCAGATGCCGACGCGGCAGCGTGGCTAAAATGTGATCACCCATGACAAGAAATTATTCTCATCATAATTTCAAATGAGCACAACAAACCACAACACAATGGGTGACTTTGCTTCTTTTTTTTTTTTTTTTCTTCATTTACCTTTGCAGAAGTCACCTTTTTTATTTAAATACACTTTCCATGTAACTGTTTTCTTATTCTAAGCCTTCTGTGTTTCTCATTCTCCCAATTTCAGTTTATTTTAGTTCTCTGGTCATAACTGAGTCCCGCTGGGTCCAATAACAAGCACTCAGAGCTTGATTTCCTGCAAGCAACTCCGCTGAAAGGTCAAGATCCTTCTCCTGGACATGAGATATACAACTCACTGACCTTAACATCTGCAGCCCCATGGAAGACTGAGCCTTGTGCAAAGATTACAGTGCATGGAAGATGTACAACTGCTTGACATTAATGTCTGTGGTGGATGTTAATAAAAGAGGTAATTAAAGACAAGATACATTTCTCTGAGTGTAAAGTCGACAGGTCTGAGTTCATGCAAGACTGCACTGAAGTCCAAGGGAAAATAAAATCTAAGTAGCGCTGTCTCATGACGGCAGTTATACTGATAGCACTGCGCTCCACATGCAACTGAATTCTGCCAGTATTCACGTAAGTAGTCTGTCCTCGCACTGAGCGCTAACCGGAGATCCATATCAAGATACTTTGCCTCAAACTGGAATATATGGACTCATCAGATAGAGCTCGGAGAAACACGTTGGTTGGATAAGATATTCTTTGAAAAGATACTCGAGCACACACATCAACACGACTTTTATTCTGCCTCAATAATAATAATAATAACAAATATCACTTATTGTAAAACCCATTAAAACAAGGTAACGGGGACAATTTCACTTGTGTTTACTCTATTTAGTTTTTTATCCAAGTAGGTAATAAACGGAAATTGAGTGTTTTCAAACTAACTTCCATACATATTGAAGATAAAAGGTAATCAGTCTAGCAATCTGTTAAAATTGATATTTATGGTGATATTTGTGCTTGGTTTTAACCAGTTTACCATTGAGACTGTAGATAGAGTGTATTTAAGCAGCGCAGCTCTCCAGTGTGTGCTGGAGCAGAGGCGAGGTGAAGTGAGGCGTGGGGAGGAGAGAAGATATACAGTAATTCTGCTGGTGTGACATTTTCCCATAATCCCTCCCAAATGCCGCCAGTGTCATGAGACAGAGCGGCAGGGAGGGGGTGGGAGGAGGAGGAGGAGATGGAGAGCATCTCCTGTCATACTTTTGTTGAGTGTGAAGCAGCTGAAAAATCATATATCAACCTTTTTTTTTTTTTTCTTTTTTTTTACTACTCTACAGATTAATTACCGACTGCACACATTAGCGCACGCTTATGCACACATTAGCGCACGCTTACGCACGCACTCACGCCGCGGTAGTCGCAGCACTCAGTCAGTCTCAGGCCTCACAATTGTGGCACTATATTGCGTAAAGTTTGAGGTTCACGGGTTGGGTCGGGTTTGTTGATCAACGCATATGTTTGCATGGTGGGCTGGTTGCGGATTGGCTCTCATAACATGCCGGGTTAGTGCTTCTGACCCACAGGTCACTAATGGGCACAGTCGGGAGGACTGGGACTAGCAAAGCTGCATTCTTTATCATTCAACCTGTGTGTCATCAGATAATACGTTTGACAAAAAATGACAAAATGATGACGATGATGATGGCTGGACTGGATTGGCTGAAATGTTCAACATAATGATAGCTATAAAAGGACATTTGACACAGGACTAAGACCAATTTAAAAAACATTTCAGCTACAAGTTGTATACCAAATGCACTGACTTTGTATGGACTAAAACTGTTGAATAAAACTATGACGAACAAAAACGACCAAAATGTCAACAAAACTACTAAGCGTTTCCATAGAAAGGACTAAGCCTAAATCTAAAATCGCTGGCAACATTAACGCTGCTCTGCTGTCTGTCTAATTCACATTCACCCGTCTGTCTCTCTTTGGTCTATCCTTCCATTTCCCAGGCCTCAGATTTAGGGTGAAGCTCACCGTAACAGAGAGGAAGGCAGACACGCAGGGTTGTTATCATCCCAAGGTCACACACACACACGCACACACAAACGCACACACACACACGCACAAACAGATAGGCCACCTCAGAAAAGGAAAATAACTACAATGGGCAATTTACCCAGAACAGGCAGGGATGATGGCCAGGGCACAGATGCATGCACGCACACACAGACACACACGCACATACACACAGCTGTGCCTCAGGGCCAAGGTTCTGGCAATGCATCATTACCCTCCCTTGGAGGTGATTCCATATCCCAGCATGCATTTCTCATGTGGAGAGGAAATTACCCCTGGGCCGTGCTGAGAGCCAATAGAGTGTGTCCTCTCTCCTCCATCCGTCTCTCTCTCTCTCTTCCTTCCTCTCTCTTTCTTTAAATCCCTCGCTCACCCTGTGACTGTGCGTCTCACACCCTGGCTGTCCTCCCTCCCTCGCTCTCTCCCCGAGTCATCCAGTCACTAACCCCTTCTTTCATCTTTCTTTATCTTTTCCTCATTGCCACTTCATTTCTCTCTCTCTCTCCTTCTCTTTTTCCGCGCCTGATGCAGAACACAGATTAATAACAAAGGACAGAAAAGGACTGACTGGCTCTCTCCGTCTCTGTCCTTCCCTTTCTCTGTCTTTCAGTCAGTTCCGTTATTCTTGGTGAGGTCAAACATCCGGGCTCCCCTTCACAGAGAACCACGGTTATCCCCCTGAGGGCAGACATTGGACGTGCAATGAGCAAAACGTGTTGGTTATCTTCCCAAGTGCAATCTTTCTTTTTCATTGACCAAAGATCCATATGCAGAAATGCACCATAACAAACTAAATACTAATATCCACTATTTACAAAACATGGTTTTAATCGTAGAGTCGCCGTTGTGAGGAAGCTGATAACTTGTCGTGTAAGCACGGCACAACGTAATTTAAAAATTTCTTATTAAAAATGCTAATTTTCTAGAAAATGCAGTGATCATTGCATAGTTCTGCATAGTCACGAGGAAATATTGCGTGGTTGCATTATGTGCACATAGTGGTCAGAGTTGGAACAAGCAGTAGCAGCAGTCGTCTCACACCGTCTCTCTCCATGGTGCTGAAACTTTGAACCAACAAAGCTGTGTGTCTCTGTCCATGGTGCTGACGTAGACCGACCCTCTCTCTCGCTTTTTTAAAAAATGTTTTTAAATCACTTTCAAGCCGACACTGATCACAAAAATTTAAAAGGCATGCCATGTTCTTACCACATCCTTCATGAATATTCACTCAGAATATGCCAATATAAACCCAAATGAAATGCTTGCTGAATGCTGAATTAAAAAACACAGTCATTACTATCTTAATATATTATATTATGTATTTCTTTTTACCTCCTCTGGCCACTCTTTATTGGGCCACTATTAAACTGGGTAGCTCACTCACTATGACTATGTAGTAATCTGACTTATAGTTTCACAATACTGTATTTAAGACACTGTTCCCCAATGGGAAACTGTCAGATAATGATAAAAGCTCTCCCTACTAAAGTCCTAATCTGTTATGGTAATATAAGGTAGAACATTTACTCAATCTTTAATTCAATATTTTCCTAACGATTATATTATGTTGGCTCTCAACCAAAAGAAAAATCACATGTGCTGTCAATGGGTTTTGTGTGTCAGTGGTGACCAAGATGTGTGGAGAAGAAGCATAATATGTACGCCAGATAAAGGCAGTGTGTGTTTTGCAAGCAAACAAACAGTTAAGTACCGCCCATCAGGAACACGACTGAAAATGGAGGACACATTCAACTCGTAATGTTGGACTTGTCCAACTGCCACAGCTGTGCACACGGCTCAGCGGAGAACTGCTCCAAGTAAATACCAAAGGAACATAATCTGTTTCCAGTTTGCACAATAGAAATCCTCAGGTGGATCGTATAATAAACTGGGTACTGTTGATGTGAGTGGGTCTTACAAACACTTCAGTGAGTATGGGATATTCTGTCCGAATAAAATCCTATGATCAAGACCTTTCCCACACACACACACACACAAATAGGCTGCAGGTGCCTCAATTTCCATCTAAAGTAGGTGTCCCATCTGTTGAGTCATACATAAACCATATGTATCCAAAACACAAAGCAATGCATTGTACAAACAGACAATGGTTGCAAGAGGGGAATACAAGCCACTGTTTCTCTCTTAAAACATTTGCACATATATAAGAAACAAACACTAGCGGCCGACTGACACGACAATGGCTGAACGCACGCACATACAATAACATGTCATTTTCCGGATACACGGCGGGACACATGGGAATGCATCACACCTATGCTATCACATGAATGCCACACGCACACCTTTGACACAGCCTTGGACGCACACACACACACACATCCCATTTACAGACAAGCGCGCGCACACACACGGACAGAGTCACTGCTGACCATTGCAGATGGTCCATAAATAGAGCGATGTGTTCAGGCTGTGAGCCAACAAACACTGTCAGTAAATAGCGAGCGGTGACAATGACATGTCACACCAGATCTCATCATATCAAGGTACTCTAAATAGCAATTTCATGTCAGCAGCTCTATTGCCTCTAGCACATAATGGGGGCACAGGGGGTGTTGCCTTATACCTATACAAAGTTAACATCTATTGTTGCAGTGATGTAGCTTTAACCCGTGGATTCCTGACTATGGAAGCCCCCTAATACTGTGTTTATGAATTAGAATAAGGTGAAAAAATAAATAAATAAAAGAAAGGTTTCGCCAGGATGATTTTTTTCCGTTACCTTTTTTTTTTTTTTTTTTTTGATCTGTGCAAACAGGTGGGAAAACAAATATGTTTGGTTATTTTTTTTGGGAGTCAGGATCGTGCGTTTGTTGCTGTAATACTCAATTCCGGCCACAAGAAGCTGAGGTGCTCTACGAAAAATTGTTCTAAATAGGATTAAAAGTGTTAATGTTTTCATCCACAGGACTTTTTATTTCTCCGTGTACTCCAAACACAAGATACATACAGTGTGTTGTGTCTGAGCAAAGTTATGAAATGAAGTTACGTACGTATCGACAGAAAGAATTCATTATTTAAATGAAATGACTACTCAAATCAGCAATAACCTTACATCGTATATCATGGCTAACAAAGGGAAAGGGTCTGACATTAAAAAAATTATAAAGGTAAGTAAAAAACTTCGAGTGAGACGCATCATTATGGGGCCGCGGGGCGCTTCAGCTACTTGTGGCTGAAATGAGTATTACAACAACAAGGAACCTAAAGAACGTTATACTGATTATACCGTCAAAACCTTTTATTTTTTTTTCAGCTGCTCTTTAGTCATCAACACAGACGAGAACAACGAGATTTAGACTTAGAAGATGGATCACCACAAATGTTTTTTATAATTTTTTTTATTTACTTGCCTCTCAGGGCTTCCTTAGTTTTTGTGCCAGTTTTTTTTTGTTGTATATATTCGGTAAAAGTACAACTGAAACAATCTTAATTTAATCACGACAAAAGGATTTTGACATCAAACATCGCTAACACCGCTACCTATATTGCCGAGGCCTATCTTTTGGACTGTGGAGATGATGCAAATGAGTGGAATTAGATTCATCTCATCTTGAAGTCTATGTTTCAGGCTGATTGAGTGTTTGATGAGATAAGACAAACACACCCCCACAGTTAAAACACTACCGCAATCTGGTTTTTGATCGCAATGTTTCAACTTTAGTTTTTCTTCCCCGTCAATTCTCAACACTGAATTCTTGTTGATGTTTTTTTCTCGTCTTCTTCCTAACCTCCTGCTGTACGCTTTGTAACAATGGTCCCTTATTCCCATTCTCCCTGAGCTAATGTTTATCTCTTTCTTACTAACAAACCCTTAATATGCCTTGCATAGTTCCCTCGCTCCTTTCTTTCTTCGATCCCTCAAGGTACGTCTCCCTTATTCCCTAAACAAATGACTCTGTGCTTTCTTCCCTCACTTAAGATTCTCCCAATCCTCTTTATTTGTTCCTTTTTCTTTGCCTTCATTATTGGTTTTTGCCTTCCCTTCTCACCCTCAACACTTTTATTGGTTCCGTAGGTCCGTGCTCAACATTTTCTTCTTCATCTTACTCCCTGCATTGTTTTTAAGATTTAATTCAAGACGGAAGCTCAGTGGGGGCGAGAATCTCTTCTCACGGAGAGAGGTTAAAGGAAAACACGCAAAGGAAAACAATGACAGGCAACACTTATCTACGCTGTGCGCTGAATTTCTCCTCACTTCTGCTCATTCGTTCTTCCATTTATTCACCTTCATCTTTCTACCCTCCACCATTCTTTCCCGTACCAAATCATCCCCCTCTTCTCTTCATGTGCCTCCCATCTTCACCACTCCCTCCCCTTATCTCCCTCTCTTCCTCCTCTCCCCTCTTCACTCCCATCCATTAGCAGTTATTGAGTTTTCTCTTTGTGTTGCTTTCCTCACCTCTGCTCTATCGCACTCACTCTTCTGCAACTGTAATGGCCCCTAACCGTGTCATACACGCACACACACATGCACACGCACACATGCACGCACACACACACACACACTCTCTGCCCTCACGCAGAGTGTTCCTTGTATCTAATTGCTACTAACTCATTTAGCACTTCATGTAAGCTCAGCTAGGTCCAATTACAGCAAGAACAAGAGTGAAGTTGGTGTAGGAGGCCATTTAACCTATTGGCAATGAGAAATGTAGCACATAGCTCCAATTCCATGGTAATGGTGAGTAGAGTAACAGATTATATTCAAAGCTATAAAAATACCAATTTTAAATACATTTTAGTATGACTCAGAGAGGAAAGAAAGACCGTTAAGAAAGACAGAGTACAGGGAAGACAGCAGGAACATCATGGAAGAAAATGTTTGTTTCCATATTGCTCTAATGCGAGAGCAACAGCAAAGTGTCGCCGCATCCTGCGTAGCATATAAGCCATAGTATGAGTTACATTGAGCTGCAATTAAATGCATTTTGTTGAATTTGATGAAAGTAAATACTGTTCACTTACAGTATATCTCTCCATAGCCATTTATCATTTCATTTTTCCTGTACCTAAAATGCCTTTAAGGCCGCTAACAAAATCCAAACAATTAATATTAAGTATTTATTTTTGCACATATACAAAATGTATCCTATGAACTGAAAAAAACACCAGAAAAGGTAATGTTAGCGATACCATAATCCAGACGTCATGGATGGGAGCTCTGATATTGAAAGATACTGAGACATTTAAGCACTTTTAGGTGTGTATGTAAATTGTCCCTTTGTAGTTGTCAGAACAATGTAGTCATATTTATAGGGATATAGTTTTTGGTTGCTTTGAAAATCCCTTCATTATTACCTTGTCTTTTCAGATTTTATGCACTTTGGCTACCTGCGGTTCTAAATGACTTGGAGTTGATGGCTGGCCTAAATTAATAAAAGTAAACAACACGCTGAGTCTAAGGCATTGTTCACACCACTAGGCTCCAGCTAGTAAAATCTGAATTTTAAAATAGACATGAATAACTTTGTAACTTTTAATTAAAAAAAAAAGCTTTTATTGAACTCCGCAGGGGGCATTTAACACACAAAAGAGCTCTCAAAAAGTTGGAACCGTGTACAAAAATGCTGTGTTTGCTAATAGCGGTTGAGTAGACGGACTGCTTTTTAATATCTTTGAAAATATGTATCAAATATTGTTTAAAAAGCACACGTAAATGCAATATGAGGCTTGAAGCATTAAAGGGAAACAAAGTGATCTCTTTTAAGAACTCGCGCATGTGAGTAAGTGTGTTAATGACTCCAGTGGGCAAATAATAAACCCTTTCTAGCAAGTCGGTAAATATATTAGCTTGTGCATGTCTGAATATATAGTTTGTAAACTACATTTACTTTCCTAAAACCAGATTATGCATTGTCTTTAGCTTCAGTTTTAAAAGTTAACAAAGTAATGAAAGAAATTTAAAAAAAATGAGCCTGTCTGCTCTCGCTGTTCTCTTGTAAACTGCGACTTATTTGACTATAGTTGTGTTCTTATTCTTACTTATACTTATTTTATATTTGCCTTTTTATCTGCGCCGTCCCTCTGCTGTTGTAGCGCTGTAAATGTCCCCGCTGTGGCACGAATAAAGGATTTCTGATTCAGATTAGCATCGCAGCTAGTTTACTCTCCACCCAGCAATTGTCGGTTCTAGATAACAATGAACGGTTTCGTTGATGCACTTTCAGATCTTTGAGAAGTTTCTAAAACTTCATTGAAGTTATGCAGTATGAAAACGGAGGTTTGCGGTCTCTCACTTAGACTAAAATGGTGCAATTGACTTTGAAATGTTTGTTTCAAGCAGATTAGACAGTAACGCTGAGGTCCATATTGCACCGTAAAGAGTGGCAGCAACTACCTAATGTATGAAAACTCAATTGTATTCGCAGCTATATGAATAGATTAATACACGTGCAGGAGCATCCCTTAATGAGCATTCATATTCCAGCATTCAGCCGTGCATCACATTGCATTGTTTCCCTTCTTGCTTCTTCTCTCCACAGCGTCTCTTTAATAAATGGATTTCTACCTACAGTTGCAACTGTTTATGCTGTTGTGACTCTTGTGGCCGGTATAGATACGCCTCACAGAAAACAGAACATAAATTACCGCTTTGCCTCGTGCTGAATTCTAGGAAGACTTTTCTGTGTATACAAACATCACAGTGGAGACAAGAAACTGCAACAGAGTGCAAACGGCAAAGGCTTCGCAAACTTGGACTGAAAAAATAAAGTTTCGCTTCTCACAAAGGGGAAAAAAAACTTGAAATGTGTTGCGGTGATCAGAGCCACTGTTTACTTTGCGCGGTCAGTAACTGAACAAATAAAAAATATACGTTTTGGGAATTCTCTCTCAGTCGCAAAAAAACATGTAATCAAACCTATGAATTATTATTATTAGCACTTCCATCGTGGGCCAGTCAATCAGATTACACTATTAATAAACCATCACAACCTCATTATCAGATACTTCACACAGCTTGACAAGATTAAAGAATCTTGAGGAGGATTATATGTTCATCCGAACGTCCCTGTGTCATTCAGTCACTCTCCCTTCCTTTGCTATTGTTTTAAATAATTCTCTCCCATACTATCTCCCTTATTCCGTCTTTCATCTCTTTCACTTTCTCTCTCACCCGTCTCCTCCCCCCTCTCTCTCTGTCTCCCTCTCCTGTGATTGACAGTTGCTTGCTGAGACTTGATCCATGCACGTCTCAGTCCCTCTCGCTCTGTAATGAAAGGAATTATTCATCAAGAGTCCTGTGAAATGTATATAAATAAAAAAGAAAAAGAGAGAGTGAGCTCTCCTTAATTGCGGAGACAAGAGGATGGAAGTGATCACAGGCCTAGTAGGACTCTTTTACACACAGCATGACACGAAGGGAGGCGAAATGGAGCTTCTAAAGCAGCCGGTGTGTGACTGGAGGAACACTGTATTTTATTAGCCGTCTTTTCTTCAGTGTTCTTTTTGTTTTTTTTCCCCCTCAACACAACTAGCATGCGGAGACACTCGTCCAGATGGGAATAAGCCGGCGTAATGATGAACACTCGTGCTGTACCGCAGCACCCTCATTTATTGCATTGAGGCCCGATGGAGAGTCGTCTGGAAAAAGAGAAAGTTGAACCTCGCTCAACTTTTGTCGCAATGCAATGTGACATCATCCGCCAACACACCGAGGAGGCCAATCAAATGTTGGCAAGTGCACATTCCTGTATCACTGCTTTGTCTCATGTATTAATATACAGATACTGTATCAATACGAGAAGAGAGAAATTAGTGCATAAGATTCCTACTGTGCCTGTTAGGGCAGGATGACTTTACTATGACTGGGATTAGAATATTGATCTGTGTGTGTGTGTGTGTGTGTGTGTGTGTGTGTGTGTGTGTGTGTGTGTGTGTGTGTGTGTGTGCGCACTATGTATACAACAACACATTTAAGGGTTAAAACAAAGTATCTTAAACGTGGGTTCAGCTGAGGCTCCGGGGGATGAATGTCCTCACAAATACAGTAATACAAGTTTATGTGACGTGTGTCTTTGCACTCGTACAAAACTTGTGTTCGTCACAGTTGTCCTTTCAATGTAACTTAAAGCATCCTGTGCTTCATGATGAAATTCATCATCATGAACCCCACGAAACACACACACACACTCCACACACGCTCATGCACACACACTCCACACAACGCTATAATCCTACCTGGGGTCTTTCTGAATAGAGTCGATGGAAGGTGAGCGTTGCAGGCTGCCTTCGGGCGGCAGCGCTGGTCCAGACTTGCTGTAGGGCGATTCCACCACCGAGGGGCAGTACTGCAGGGTGCGGTAGGGGTCCGCCACGTAGGGGTCTGAGCCGTACACGTCTCCGCCACCTCCGCTTGAGGTGTAGCCTGGTCCCACTGTGGCATAGTTGTTGGTCCCGCCACGGCTGTAGTTTCCTGTCCCTGTGCTGTGGCTTCCTGAGCGCTGCAAAGGGGCGGAGTCGACACCAGGGGAGGATGGAGCTATGGTGGGAAAGTAGGGACAGAGGACATAACTTAGGACCTGGTCATGGACACGTTGGGTAAGGTCTACAGGGCAGAGGAGAGGACAGAGGGAGAAGACACAATGAAAGGTGAGGAGAGGAGCACAGGAGATAACAGAAAAGAGAGAATGAACAGGTTGTGGGGAAAAGACAAGCGTGTCTCCATATGGATGGATGAATATTGGCCACAAGCCCAGGATTAACAGCAAGGACCAAGGTTCAACAGAGGGAAGAATGGAGAGAGAAAAAAGAGACAAGTTGAGAAGGCAAAAAGTTAGAACTCGTTACAATGACTGCTGTAATCAATGTGTGCGGAAATCTGAATATAAAACATACTTAGAATTATCTAAATAATAAACTTTGTGTAAAAATATTAGTATTGACAATGTAGTGCTAAAACTATAGTTTTTCCTCTATGCTCTTTTTGAAGCCATGCGTTTATTTTCATCCCAATAACAACATAGTTCAATCAAATGTTTTAAAAGTAGACTGATTTAAGCTATTAGAAAATACCTGAGACCGATTTAGCAATAGTGCTATTCCAATGTGAAGTACAGCAGTGTAGAAAAACCCCACTTTAAACAACAGTTTCCACTGAGGGTTTGTAAACAACGTTAGCTTTGTCACTCAAATGACTCATTAGCCTGCCATTCCCATGCAATGAAAAATGGAAACTTTGCTCGTGAGCCTATTTGCAGGTAGCTAGAGGACGACTGCAGAAAACTTTTTCCGCACAGAGAGACATCTGCCTGGTGAGCAATAAGGACACAAAAAAACAAAAAAAACGATAAAATAAGAAAATAGGTAAAAACATCAAGCTATCTCTCTTTAGAGTGAGACGGAAATTGAATGGGGATTTGCACGGGGGATGTACGCAGTCTGCATGGGCACAGTAGCTGTCATGTTCCCTCCCCGTCATGTTGGAGCAGCGGCTCTGTGATATATCAAGGTGTTAATGTGAGTCTGGGGGCCTCGTTTCTCTGGCTGTAAAAACACTAAGACAGACGGTGTGGGGGAGATCCATCTCATCTGTCAGAACCAAGGTATGTGTACACGCAAACACACACCTACACACATGCGACAAAAAAACAAAACACCATTAATGTGTTCTTCGGGGACTATGTGATAAATCCTTGAAATCAATACGTGGCATGCGTTTGACTGGGGCTTAAACACAGGCCAATGAACCTCCTCTTAGAAAGAGAATTAGCCTTTAAAACGGCCAGGATGGGAAAATGCACACGGACTAGAACACACACACACACACACAGATCATAGACACATAATAACGCGCACATTTACATATCACACATGCGGGCTGTGTGAATGTGAGTGCTGAGGTTGAGTGTCTCATTGTTATGTGACCAACAAAGTTGCTCTTTAGCCATGTCTTGAGTGGTGGCATTTACTTGACCTTCACAACCCTCTTATCACTCTCTTTCTTGTGCCTACACACACACACACACAGACATACACACGTCTGATCTGCCCCACCTATTTGGCGCACGAGGCAGATTGAACTAATCTTTAACAATCGTTTTCCTAAGCTCTTATTTAAATTCCTCTCACCAAAGTCTGGTAAACTCCATTAGTCGGCCCACCAGAGGCACAACAAACCCTTTTAGATGACGTAACCACATTAGCATATTTTTTTTTTTTATTTCTTAACTCCAAAATTGGGTTAACAAAAATCCTGCCAGCCAGACAGTGAAAAATTCAACTTTCAGACTGTGCCATGCAATGCCCATGAGGCTAAAGGCTGTGTGAGCTATTCTACTGATGCTCCACATTTGACAGCGATCCAATGAATAAGGCAGGGTGAAGAGAAACCGTACGAGAGCCTGGGAAAAGAGAGAAACAGCTAAGAGCTTAGGTATAGAACTGCAGTTTAGAAAAGCTCCAAACCAGAGGGAAGAGAGGAGGAACAAGAGGCGGTGGAGTTAGCGACGTTACAGCCGCATAGAACAGAGTGCATAGGAGGGTAATGAAGCAGAGTTTACTCCCATCACAAGCAAATCCCAGTCTTTTCTGTACTCTTTGAATGATGTCTGTGGAGTCTGTCCGTCTGAACGTCTCATTAGTACCCGGGGCTTTAGGCTAACACCGCCAGTGTCAGTGTCACCGAGACCCTTGACACTCAAATAGTGCGAACCTCAGAGCCAACGAGAGGGTGGGAGGAGAAGACAGAAGGAAAACACACACACACACACAAAAAATGGCCTGTCAAATTATTTTCAGAGCCTGTGATGTGAGCACTGAATAGGGAAAGTGGGGGGGGGAAAGAAAGGCGAAGGGAAAGAAAGCCAGAATGATAGAGAGAGATGGTAGGGAACATAAAAAGGCAGAGAAAGCACCCAAAAATGTCCTGCCAAATTACTGTTTTAGCCCGTTCTTTTGTTTTCACATTCTCTTCCCCACGCCTCTTTATGCATTCCATTTTCTTCTTTACTCAATCTTGCTGTCTGCTCTCCCCTTCTCCTCCTCCTACCTAAGTAGATGGAGTGCTGCTGAATTTATCATTTGTTCTGGTAATGGTGTGTTCTGACTGATGACTTGACCTTTGGGGCCATTATTGCCCGGCAAAAATCAGTGTGCGGGTGCCAGTTTATGCATGTGTGTGACGTGGAGTATGTTTTTCCTCTGTGTGTGTGTGTGTGTGTTCTTGTATTCCTGTCATGGTGAGAACCAGTTGGGGTTTTAGACTTTTGGAGTGACAGCATTTTCAACCAGTCTTCAAGACATTGTGTCATTTTAGGATTGCAGATTAAGGTTTTAATTAAAGTTACGGTTTAAGTTTGGTGTCATGGAATAAACGTGGAACTGAAAGCTCCTCTCTCGACAATGAGACAAACACTTTTGTGCGCGAGTTTGAACGGGTGCGTCGTCCATGAATTAAAAGACAAGTGCGAAGGCGAACTCACTGGTGTGTTTTCATGGAATATTTGAAGAAATCTTTGAAATGTGGCGTGCAAACAGACACACACACGCACGCGCCACGAACACCTCTCACCTAACGCTCTGGCGGCGTGAAATTGTGTTGGGAGAGGAAATGAAAGGGCGGGTGTGTCTTTGTATTCCCTTGCTTCGGTGTAGAGTAAACAAATCACGGCTGTGCTCCTGCTGGCAGATTAGCGACGGGTAGGGAAACTCTATTAGTCATTTGACACAGTGATTCCTCCGCAATTAGCCAGCCAGCTGAGGGGCCGGCTAGCTGAGAGCGGGACCGACTTTTTCTTTGGGCTGCTAAGACGAGGGAGCCCTGGCTGAATGTACAAAAGATGGAGAGAGGGAGGGGGAGAGGGAAAAAAAGTAGAGGGGGATCAAACCAATCCACCGAGCTTTCCACGTCCAGCCTCCCTTCTCATTCTTTTATCTCTGCCTCCATTTCTTTCAATCCTACTCTGTCTATGTCACTCTGTTTTTCTCCATCACTCCTTGCCCTTTTCTCCTCTCCCCCCCCCCGCCTCTAGATATGTCCCTCTCTGTCTATACCTCCATCCATCTTTTCTTTTCTCTCTCACCCATCTCCTCCGAAACCTTCCCTTTCAATCC
>CALSCE010009814.1:3620328-3635673 GCA_943593645.1 Bovichtus variegatus
ACAGAGATAGACAGACAGAGACAGAGACAGAGACACAGAGACACAGACAGAGACACAGAGACACAAAGACACAGAGACACAGAGACACAGACAGAGATTGACAGACAGAGACAGAGACACAGACAGACAGACAGACACACACACACAATCTGGAGTTAAGTTACGTTTGTACATAGCAGTTTCCAGGTGTGAATATTGGCAGTTTCACAATTGTGCAGAAAGAAGGGTAGAGAAAAAAAAGCATGCCTGCTCAGCAAACCTTCCCTGGATAAATATAGCAAAACTCACGGGCACACCGTCTCCCATTATGCTCTAAATGCCAGTTTGTGGTTATATTTTCCTGCTTTGCGATGAGCCAAAGCATGTCGGCGAAAGACACAGGCCTTTGGTTCCAGCACTGCTTTGTTTGCTGAGGGGTCATGAAAAATGATTCATCTCTGGCTGAGTGGATTAGCGGTCTCTTTCAAAAAAAAATCTGACGAACAGTTGACTGAGACAAACAGGCAGAGAAGCAGAGAGAGGGAGACACCGATAAAGACTGAATGAATTGGTAAAATGACGAACGGGGAAAATATGTCGTGAGCTATGGTAGCTTCCTTGTATCGTCTTACAAGTTCTTGACTCAGTAACATGCTGACACTGTGCGTATGTCTATAGGAAGTGCTTATGACAGGGTACAGTATAGGATTCAACCTTGAGTTACTGATCCACCCTGATCTCAACACACAGGAAGTAAATCCTGATGGAAGCTGTAACTTAACCTGGTTCAACTACAAAGGATGGGCTGAATGTTACTCTCAAACCAAATATACTGGGAGAATCCTGTAGCCATGCTGTGGCACGCTCTTCGATAGTCTATGTATCTTTCATAGCCTCTGAAATATTTAAACGGTCCAGTGTGTAGGATTTAGAGGGATCGCTAACTTTGATGCCAATAAATCTCACACACTGGACCTTTCACATTTTTCTTGTATTTTTTCCCGGCGTTTAAGTGCATGGACAGAATGATCAAAATTCGAGTGGGTGACATCACATGCAGGGTGAGGTTAAACTCAGGGATGCACCGCGGTATCGGTCAATATTCGCCTCGTTGACAGGTAAGATGACATTCGCCGATGGCAGTGGCCGATGTTCATCTGTTGCGTCCCATCAATTCTGAGCCAGCTAAGTTTTAGTGAACTGCGGTAAGACTCCGACAAAGCTGGGAAGAACGCAGCTGCTGATTCGGAGAAGAAGCCACTGGCTGAACATGACACTGGCATGACGTGACAGCAGTTATGCGGTTTGTTTACAAATTAAAATGAATGAAAATGTCGGCCGTGCGGAAGTATCACACTGTCTCGGAGAAACGGGAGACGGTGGAGCTTTTAAGACATGTTCACTTCCAGAAAGACGACAGCACTTGAATATTGGAGCGATAACAACCTCCGTTTTCCAGTACTGTGGGCTCCCTGTGCCAGCACGGACAGTTCAGCGCAGCGTCTCACATCTTGGATGAGAAGACAATAGAGTGAGCTGCAACAAGGCAGAGATGCTCACAGTATCTTGAGCAGTTAGTGAGCCATTGTTCCAAATCGTCATACTCCTTCAGCTGCCCCTTTATACAAAGGCAAACGTACAACGCTGTAAAGGCAATACAGTCCCAGCCTCCAGCTTTTCAAGCAATGCAGTTGAGCTCGGGGCTGTCAATCCAGCCATGCATCTGTAGTTTTCATTTTTTCTCTAGAAATGAAAAAAACCTGGTGTTACCAAGACTTATAAACATAACTAAGTACACTAGTGCTGCTTTTTTAAAATGCCTTTAAGGGCACATGTAAAAGAGTGCTACGTAAACAATGTCACTTGGTGTGTTTGTTGGACCACATATGGCTAAAGGCTTATTGGAGAGTAGACTATTAACAGTCTCTATAAACAGCCAGAGAGAGAGAGAGAGATCTTAAATCGGGATGCGAGACACTATCCAGAACAGTGTGCACTATAAAAATATCCTACATAAGTCCCCAGTGTTAGTTTAGTAGGCTATGAAGCCAAGAGATGCAGGCCACAAAACGTTAAGTTTAGGAACCCTATTAATGTCTATGCTACTTGATTGTGTTTAACACTGCTGATGTGCTTCAGTCATCAACATGCAAAGTGAGACAGAAATGGACATGATGACTGACGACAAGGTGAGTGGGTGAAGGAATAAACAGATGGACGGGTGATTCACCGGCTAAATAAATGATGAGTAAAAATGAATTGTTGGACGAGTTAACTAATAAATAGAATGCCCGACACGCTGTGTGAGGAACATCACTTTCTCCATCCCATTCTGTCATCTCGCAGCGCTGCTTCTTTTTTTTTTTTTTTCTTCTTCTTCCTCCTCCTCCTCCTCCAGTAAAACACTGGGATGTTTGAGGTGCCATGTATCATTCATTATTAAAGCAGGGCCTCTCAGGGTTATAAATACCCTACAGAACAGCAGCAACATGCCAGACCTTTCACTTTCTCTCTCACTCCCTGAAACAGTCACTTGTGCAAACTTTTGAACAAACACACACACACACACACACTCACTCACACACACACACACACACGGAGTGCATGAAAAAACACCCCAATGTGCAGCATGGGCACACTCCTCCAAGCGCAAAACCTGCATGTACTGCACATGCATGCAAGCTGCACCTGCCTGCCTATCTAACAGGACTGGCACGAGTAAAGCTATTCATGAGCAACAAGCCTTGCTGACAACACTGGCCCCATTACACTGACAAGCCCAAAACATCAGAGAGGAGGATGCATTGCACACACACACACACACACACACACACATAGACAGACCAGAGATGCTGAGCAGAGAGGACAGGGAAGGAAGAAGGGGGGAGAGAAAAGAGGACAGAAACACTGCAATACAAGGGAAACAGAGGACAAGAATATAGAATTCAGACAGAATTTCTTTTTTTTTTTTAACTAATTTTTGCCTCATCTGCCCATCCATCTACATGCCTGTATCTGTTTTTCTATCTTTCGGTCTTTGCCTCTTGTATTTCTTACTTATTCAGGGAAGGAATGGGAGCTCTCTCTGAAACCAGCTCTCATATGAGCTTTGGCGGGACTGTAGGTTGGAGATGGATGAATGTGTTCACAAAGACACATATCATCTTCTTCACCTTCAAAAAAAACAAAAAACACACACGTACATAAGCGGACACACACACGCACACACACACACACACACACACACACAAGCACACACAGATTTGCACCCACAAACAGCAGATAAGAAGGGAACAGCACAACACAAACAAAACATCCACGTTAAGGAAACCTTATTGAAAACGTGCAGGTGCTTGCAAAGATACATTAAAGATATTCTAATCCTCGTTAAATAATTCTCTAGTTTATAGTTATTAACCTCAAATATTTCCTCCTTCAATTCATAACGATCCATCACAGATGGATCATTTGCCCTGACACTGGCAATACCTTTTCATTGAAGTGTGTGTGTGTGTGTGTGTGTGTGTGTGTGTGTGTGTGTGTGTAAGCATGTCTATTACCATTGATATGTTAAGGACATGAAAATTGGAAATAATTGGCTCCTGTAGGCTGGAAAGTAATTAGATGGGTTTTTCTCTCTTCATCAGTATACTGCTGTGATTAATATGTGACTTTGTCTCCAGCTTTATTTCTCAAGTCCTTATAAACAAGACACTTGCTGAGATTTCTCTGTGTGCATTTAATCATCTCCTCATTTGTGTCTACGCACATCTGATTACCTGTCTCCTTCTAAACAGCTTAAAGGAATTTGTCTCACTCCATCTCTCACAATTTCCTCCAAAATACACACAAATGTGACAGGAATTGCTTTAAAAGCCAGTTGTGGAGACTCAAGCGCCTCAGTGAGGCTAACACAATTCTGATTCTGTTCCAGAAATGTGCTCGAATCTCACCGATCAACTAGACCCAACTGTGATGCCAAACAAATCCACATTTGGTGAGGGCACTGCGATGTTGCATGTAGGTGGAGAAGCGCTGTGCAAGAAGAAAAAGCCTGTGACGGAGTAACAGAGGAGCGAAGAACCTGAAAATCAGCATATACAGTATATCTCAACGCTTTTCCTCAGTGTGCCTTCGATGAGCAAAAGAGCACAATGTCGTCACTTTGATGTGATTATTAAAACTCTCTGGCCATCAGCCAAGTTCAAGTTTTAAGAACAGACAGTTGAGTTGACACAAATGGCCGGCGTTCAAATTTTCTCCTCATCATCACCACCACCACACTTCCACGCGTCCTCATTATCATCCGTGAACGGCAGTGTTTCCTACCTGGTTGTAGCTGTGCACGGCTCCTCCAACCTGCCCGCTGCGCTGAGGAGTTGCCGCGGAGATGCTGTCGCTAAGGGCGAGGGTCTGGTTGCTATGGTAGCTGGCAGAGTACTGGAGCGAAGCCTCCGGGGTGGAGTTGAGCTGCAAGGAACTCTGGGAAAGAAGAGCCGGTCCTACCGACAGGAATGGTGTATGGTTGGGTAGAGTGGTGGGGGTTGAGAGGAGTTTGTGTGTGTGTTGTGTGTGTGTGTGTGTGTGTGTGTGTGTGTGTAGAGAGAGTGAGAGAATGGGTAGAGAGAGATTAAGAGTGAGTAAGAGAGGGGGCGGGAAGGGGAGAGATTGAGAGGCGAAGAGTGAAATGGGGGGAGAGAGAGGGAGAGAAAGAGAGGGAGAGAGAGGGAGAGAGAGGGAGAGAGAGAGAGAGAGAGAGAGAGAGAGAGCAGCAATTTAGAAGAGATAGTGCAGCAGTGCAGCACTCCGTGAGTTGGAGATGGCATACATAATTTATTAGCAGGGGGGGAAGAGAAACAGAGGAACAGAGAGAATGGGAGGAGGAGGAGAAGCAGAGAGATGGAGAGGATGGGAGGAGGAGGAGGGCTGAAAGGAAGAAAGTTGTAATAGATGGAACACCTAATAACTTGATTTGTTACCTCCCCGAACATGTTCATTTTTTAACCACGCACTGTCGACTTGAGCGAAACTTCCCTTGACCCATCGCTGAAGGTACGAGGAAGTTCTAGTTCTCCCGAACATTGTTTTTATTTCGGTACACTCAATTCACCACGCACACACACACACACACACACACATACACACTCGACCCCCCCCCGGTTTAGAAGCAGCATCATCCATACCACCTGACACAGTCGTTGCTGTGGCGTCAGATAATAATCCCTCGCTCTCTCTGATTCCCATGCTGTGCACATAAGGCTTGTATCGATTGAGATCGAGAACATCATAAGGGAGTTTTGTATGGACTATTTTCCAAACAGTGTATGGAGTGGAGGGAGGCGTTACAACCCACTTGATGGTCAGTGGCGCTTGTGTAAGTGGTCAAATAGGTTATGGTTTGGTTTTATTGACGAGCAGTTAGATCGTTGACCTGTTCACTCAGCGGTGCATAAATATTCAATTAAGTTGCTATTTTTTTTTTTTTTTTTACTTTTTTCTGGATATAAATTTTAAGTATAAAAACTATGTTACCCAAACAGGGTTTTTTTTTTTTTTTTTTCTTTTTTCGCATACTTTCTGAATTTCAAATTTATAATATCATAAATACAAAGTCTACAATAAGTAGAGTCTGAGCTCACTGGCATGTTAGTTTCTTTTTTCACCCAAAAATAACAAAGCCCTGTTATTATTCTCCCATATCTTTTTTGCTTGCTCTCTCTATCTGTCTCCCTCTATATATCTCTTCCCCCAGAATCCCTTTCTCCCTGGGAGCCTGGGCGCTGTGAACCAAGATCAACTCCTCTGCATCTTGCCTTCACAAAAGACTTTTCTCATCTCCATTCATCCCTTGCTTTTTATGAATTATTAAACAGCACTTTGAGTTACGCAGACTGAGTGGGAGCTCCCAAACTCATCATCACTCGGCCTTGATGTTTGGTACATTGTGTGCGCTGTGTGACAAAAACTGTGTGTGGGTCTGTTCCAGTGTTCATGCGTGTGACGTAAAGTGTTTATGTGCCGGATGGTCAGATGATGGGAAAGTCATAGGGTTGGTCGGTGGTCGTAGTTAGCAGCTCGTGCGTTTGTGTACTTGTACGTGGAAGTGCTCTGTGTGTAAATAGTTTGCCTGTTTGATTATAACCGAGAGGGTTAAATGAAAAACATAGTTTAGTTTTAAGTCCTTTTATGCCACCAGTGAGTCTTAGAGTCTTCTCACATGGAAAATGAATATTTCAGCAGCTCATTCAAATTATGAGCATCATATTCTGACTCAATCTATGAAACACACACACACACACACACACACACACACAAGGGCTAAACATGTTTTCTTCTTTTTTTTTTTTTAAGGTTTTAAGATAGCAAAATACACCGAGGCCCACGGTAATCTCATTTCCTGATATCAACTTATTTTTTTTTGTGTCTCTCTGAACAAGTTTTGTGTATTTGTGCGGCTCTGTTGTGTCACTTACCAACTACAGTATCAGCTGAAAGCAAAAAGCCTCCCTGCTTTGTGCCACCTTTCACTGAAGACGGCGACATGTCACTATTCTGGGTATTTACCACTAAGCTATTTGCAGCGCTACCATTTGGGGCAAAATACACACACGCTAAAACACACACACACACATAGCTATGCTAAATTTGTCTGCACCCACACAAGTGATGCCTTTGGTACAAACCCATTTGAAAAAACGGGGAAAACAGCTGGGTATGGAGCGCCTAAGAGTGCTCGGAACGGGAGTGAACAATCTATTTGGATTCAGATAAAGCAGGAGTGACTGAGATTCGGGGGCACTTCTCATAAACGAGATAAGAATCTAATTATCCGACATGCCTCCCCCGCTCTTCTGCATGCACTTAACAGCTGCTGACCTGTAATGTTAAACATGCAACCGGTTTCTTATCAAATGAGACCGGCAATCTTGAGGAAAATAGTCCAAAACCAAGCTCTCTAAGTGGGATTTTATCCAGCTTTTGTGGCATCCTACAAACACAACTCTTGATCTGTACGCACTATATAAGCAGATGTGTGTGCAATATATAACTATCGCACATAATTGAGGTGCTCCACACTTGCCGGCCAATTCTAATAGCAGTAGCAATTACACGTGGCAAAACGTATGGTATACTATGCGAGTGAACTTCTTCTCGCGCAGAAATTTGCTGAACCAAGATTCTGATGTTGTTGCCTCACTCAAAGCTGTAGACGTATTCTGTTACTGTGGAAAAAGCCAAATCCACCTTCTACTACATCCCGGCTAAAGGACTTAGTGTATTTTCTGTCGTCAGAAAAGGTGAAATCTGCCCATTTCTACAAAAGATGGCAGCTTATCATCTCATGTGTAAATACTCTTACCTCTCTAGACCCCAATTGATTCTCATTGCATTCGTTCTTTGAAGTGAGCACATTGAGCATCCTTCCTATTATTTTTATTTGATTGCATTTTAATTACTTTCTGTGTGTGTTTTTTTTTTTTTTTTTTTTTTTTACACATTTGTTTTGTGTTTATTTTCTTTCAATTTCTGAGAGTTTGGGATGGGTTGTTTTAATTTTCTGTTTTAACGCACCAAAAGAAAAAAGGCAAAATAGCAATTTTGGAACACTAATTTGTACTTTGTATTTGTCATTTGTATAATATAAGTTTCCCAAAAAAAAAAAAAAAAAGAAATACACGGGAAAAGAAATGCGCTGAACATATTCAGGGCACATTTTTTAAAATTGCAATCCATTACAGTAATATCAACTATCAAAAAAGACAGCAGACGAGTGTGTGGAGTGTTTTGTGTGTTGGTTTTGGAGTCAACGATTTATTATTGGACTAAGCTAACCTTTCAGTGCCAGACTACAGCTGTATTCTTACTAACTACTCCATTCATTTAACTATATACTTAATGTCTAATTTGATACAAAATCCTCCCTCGACTCAACCCGCTTACTATAAGAAGATAATTTAATCTGAGTGTGGACTCAATATTAACAAAGGGAATTGCTGCACTTAGGCCAGATAGTTCATGGCCTGAGGGACTATTAAGAGTAAATTTTCTCATTTCCTTTAGGGAAAACAAAAATAATTACCAAACAATACACACCATAATCTTTGGGTATTAAAATCAACCACAGGTGTAGTTTTTATTAAGATTGCCTGGATATCCGTTCCCCCACAGTCACTCTTTTAAGGAGTCACCATGCATGACAACTTTCAAATGAGATTTATATTCCTTTTGAAGCAGTGCTGTTTATCCTTGCTGAAGTTCTTGCCAGAGTTGAGCAGACCTTGATTTTGATCTCTCGTGTGTTAACAAAGTAAAGAACTAATTTCCAGTCTGAGAATGAAATCCTTCAAGAACTAATGTGAATAAACATAAAACTTTGAAACTCAAATAATAATTGGTTTGTACCTCTGTTTTCTGAGACGGAAATTGCATTTTGTTTGGGGAGCAGTTCTTCTGTGGTCAGGAAGTCACGTGAATAGCACTGGATTGAAGTAATTGGAATCTAAATAGACGCTATATTATTAGGTTTGTATCCCTCTTGCCCTCGCTAAACACACAGACACACACACACACACACACACACACACACAATCATGCTGATAAGTACGTTCTTACGTTCTCCACTGTCAAGTATTCCTGATTCCTGGAGGGAGCGAATGCAGGAATCCACCAACTCCAACCCAGTGGTCAACTCGTCCTCGATATCCTTTTGTCCATCCGCTGTGGAAGAGAAGAGAGGAAGAGGATGTAAGCAGCAGATGAGTGAGAAACAGAAGAGCAGAGATGCAACGATTGCAATGTTCTTGGACTACTCAGTATAACCTGCCGATTCAGAACTATAATTGACAGCATACACAAACATTTCGGTACATTTTCTTTCCAGGAACATTTTAATTCAATTGTATATTCATAATATGACATTGGCTATTAAATAACGTACTTTTTATCTCAAAACTGCACCAACAGGGCCTTCTTGTTATCAAAACTTGGCTTATTTAGAACTTGCAGGTGTTACAAATTGCGAGCTTTACGTCTTCTTCATTCACGCTGAAGAACTTTCACACCAACGACATGATGTGTGTGTGTGTGTGTGTGTGTGTGCAAACAATCATAGTGAACTTTACCTTGAGTGTTCCAGCGAAACTGCTCATCTGTTGAACTGCAAAGGAAGGATGTAGTTAATAATGACAATAATAAAAAAGACGACAATAACATAAGAGATAGTTGCAGAACAGCAGCAGCATTTTAAAATCAAATCAAATAGTATTTAATAAAATATAGATTTTTTAAAAAGCTAAAACATTGGAATGTCACTGTTCCTTTGAATGTAGAGTCAAAATGAGACATTCACAAAGTTGAATGTCTTTATTTTAATATTTGTTAAATATATACTACACTGAAAGCACAAAAAAAACCTCACTCAGTCATTTCAGTTGTAACTAAGCAGAGGCCAATTATTGGATAGTGTTGTAGACACATACACAGGGACACACACAGTCACGCACACATGGACCCGCAAATAGGACTTCTCTTGATGGCTGTCAATTGATCTGTGATTGAGGGGGGTGAACGGAGAGAAAAAGACAAAGAGGAGGTAGAAGGAAACAGACCGGCAGAAAGAGAGTATTGAGCGGCCTGCTGTGTGATCAATGCAGCAGACACAGACAGACTAACTGATACATATAGACTCTTTCATCTGACTTCATCCACACCATTAGACTGGCTGTCTGGACAAGTTGGCTGATGTCTGCGCTTGTCCCATTTAGACTTTTTGGCATTCCGCATACCCGACTTTCTAATTGCACGTCTGTGTGCGTGTGAGCCTTGGCGATGTACAATTTGTGTCTAAAGTGCTTGTGTGCCTTCATGTGTGTATGAGTTTGTTGAGGTATATGAGAATGAGCGGATATATTTACATGTGTTTATCCGTCTATTCGTCTCGTTGGCTGAGATGGTAATGGCCTTCCACACATTTTCGAAACGTCTCCCATAGATGGATTTGACTGGTTGAATAAGTTGTTTCAAAAACACGTTGGCCTAAGTCTGCAGCATCAGTGTCTTGTAACGCACGCAGCGGTTCATGCTCCGCCATGAGGACTGGCAATGAGAGGGGGTCGTTAAGGAAAAGAGAACCATAGCTAGGTGGACATTTTGTATAAATCCGTTAACATGTCAGCATGTTAAGACAGCTGCTGTCCTTGGAGAACCTCAGGACCTGCGCCGCTGACATGACAGCCGGGTCTGAAGCGCATCAACTACACCAGAGGTCAGACTTGGTGTGGACTGAGTGGATGGACGCTTCAGTAGCCCTTATGAGCAGCTGACGCCTCATTTTCAGGTGTACATTTTCTTGAGTTACACTCCAGACACGGCACACCGCAATCTGGAAGCGTCTGTAAACTTGTTGACACCGTTACACAGCCTACAGAGTAACAAGGATCATTGTTTTTGAAAGTACTCATCATTCATCAATGCAGTTACAGCATCTATTGGTATTGAACCATACGGCTGTCAACGAAGACAGGAAGTGTTTGTGGGTTGTGTTTCGTCTCAGCTGACTTTTGTTGAACTGACACTATAGCTGCGCCAGCAAGACCCAGTTAGAAATGATCAAAGCGGAAATGTAATTCCCCTAATTATCAAATCGCAGCAATGTTGGAGAAAATGTTTAATGGGTCAATCCACTTAAATGAAGCAACATAACATAAGTCCGCATGTTTCCTTTTATTTGAGTGATTTTCGGGAACCAAAATGATGCAATCAAAATGAAATGCTTTGTGGAAATAGGTCATTGCAGAATCCTCATAATAAAGTTAACAGCTCAAAGGCCAAATTTCCTCATTTGAATGTATGCTACTGTTTTGTGATAAAGGCAATAAATTTAAATTAAAATTTCCAGCTGGAAAGGACTTTGACTGATGTAAGGGTCAATAGAAAAAAAAAATGTGAAGACTTTATGAGTGTGCAGCTTACTAGGATAATGGGAAACTGTCATTGTTGGGGCAGCAACATGGACACGCAGGGTTGTGCCCCAAAGGTCATTGGTTCAAATGCTTGGACTAGCAGAGAAAATGTAAAAAAGGCAAATAATCCAGTTGCTTCTCTGTGGTGAATACTGTAAACGTGTGGCTGCACTGTGTAGCTTCCCTTTGTGAATTTCTTTGACAGTCAGAATATTAATTAGGATTATGCTTAGCAAATCTTTGCTTGACAAAAAGAGCTGCTCATAAGGCTGACCGGTGCTTTTCTGCTGTGGGATGGCAAATTCCCCGCCACGGGCCAGGCATAGTGTCGCTATTATAGATAGGGGTTGGCACTGCGCTGTACGTTACGGTTTACTTTTTGATTCCAGTTTGTATCAAACTACGCTTCTTGTTATTGGAGTAAGAAAAGGAACCAAAATATGCCTTTATCTTTAGGCTTAATCTTCAAGTATCATTTTCCGTTTTACATGCTGGCAAGAGCTGATTCTGGGACAGTACTACCATGACTAAGCTGAATTTCTTTTCTAAGCTGCAGAAACTACTTCATCCTCTCATATGGACTAATGTCTTTTGCCAGACTTGCAAGCACCAACTCTGGGTCATTAATTCTAAATACTATACACATCTTTTGATGTCTACGTTGTCCAGCCATGCGGACGAAAGGGCAGTAAACTTTGCTTTCAGTGTTGCTAAGTGGAATCCAAAAGCATATTTCTTAACATATCCAAGATCTTTGGTGTACTTGGAACTGGTTCTTGAAACCCAATCCTAAATATAGGTAGAGTGATTGCATTGCAGTATGAAGAGAGAGTGATGTAGAGCTTAGGTAACACTGGCATTATACACACACAGACACACATGCGCACACCAACAAAGGCGGCAGTAAAGTAGAACGATAACAAGGTGGTGGAAAACTAACAATTGTGTCACTGTGTTATAGTGTCCTTTATTAGAGAGCTTAAGAAGAAGAAAGAAAACTTTGCATGAGACACTCTAAGCTGATAGACAGGAGCAATATACAAGCCCAACATTATTCCACAACATTGCACACTCTCGCCTGCGACGCCACCACACCGGCGAGGCAGTGTCACTTTTTTACCAGTGAGCCTGTGTTAAAGAGACATTTCAAACCCCCTGCCCCACTCTCAACTGCCACACAGCTTAAATCAACAGACAGCGTCCTCTACCGTTCCCCAGGAAATCCACATGCACACATACCCACACACTTTACTTAGCATTCAGAAACATATAGACTGGAAGAAGAAAAAATATATCGTTTCCGCACATCATTTCAAATTGCGCGTAGGTATTTCTAAGTTTTAAAAAAATGTAGTACACCAATTAAAAGCAGGTAGACATGTTGTTTATGTGTTCAAGTTAGAAGTACAGCTATCAAGGCAGGACTCCCAGCAGCAACATCCGTCAGGAGTCATTAGTCCTCAGCTCGGAGAGCATTTCTCGGCAAGAGTTTCACACTGCCACACAAGGTTCTGCTCAAATCCTCCAGCTGCCTCCCTTCACAGATAATAGCACTTAAGAACACTTGCCCATCCTGATAAGACTGTCAGTGTGGAAGTGTATGTACACCCCACAGTTTGCTCTCCCATAACACAAGCACATAATCTACAGGTAAGGCGTTAAGCTTCCAATCCTGCACAGAGCAAATTGCATAGTAATGTTCACTTGGACGTACACACACACACAGAGTGACATTTTTGCACAAAAATGTAAATGCATACAGACCAGCAGAGATACACAGTGATAAAAAAAAAAAAAAAAAAAGCAACCATGCACAAACAATGTGTCACATTCACACAAACATTGAAGCGAAAGCGATGTAGGTCTTTGATAACTGCTATCCTGTTGAGTTGGAGAGAGGAATAAATGGCAGGCTTGGCGTGCAGTTAAAGCCAGCGCTAAAGCAAGAGCCTAATAGGCCATCGAGCCCCATCTGACATTTACCAATGCCTCAGCAAGAATGTGGCCTTAATACATCATGGCTTTGTACAAAAACTAACTATCTTTACAGGAAAAAATCCATATTTGTCATCTGTGTTTTTATTGTAGAGCAAGTGATGTCGTTTAAATACAATTTCCCATATAAGCAAGTATAAGATATGTGGGAATTTTTTTTAAATTATTTTTGACAAAAGTGACAATGGGCCTGCAAAAGCTAATTTAATACAACACTCACACTAGTAACACCCTGGAGAGTGTATTTACCCTGAATATGACATATTTTAGTTTTCACAATTTTACAAAGTCTTTGTCCGACCCGGGGACATTTAGAAGAATGAAATGGAAAAGCAACACAAAGGCTGCCCCGATTCTCTCTGATCACTTTTTCCATTCAAACACAAACTAATGCTTTACAATACTGATTTAAGAAGACGATGATGGAAAAATCCTACACATAGCAAGGTCGGATAGGCCGTTAATATGAGCATCAAGAATAAGTAAGAAGTCAGAGAACAAGGAGTTTGATATTCAAAAGAGGTTCTCATTACCAACGCGTCACATACAGGCGCTTGGTCAGGACCCCATGGCGTCACTTTTTTAGGAAAGTTTAAGAAAAGATTGGTGTTTGGGTTTAAATAAATACGTTTGTTTGTAACTTAAGTTACGAGCATAAGTTAAGTACGTCGTGACATAAGTCAAGTATGACACATAAGTAAACTTAACTTAAAATAAGTCAAATTTGAGTTTTTGGTTTCACAAGGGACACGAACCAGGCTGGGAGCTCAACAAGCTGAATGGAGGGCTATGGACATGGTAGCTTGAACCCAAGTTCTCCAACTGAGGGGCAATCCTCCTCCTGACTGCACCACCCTATTTTCCAAGCTTTGTAAAAATGTCCGTTGTCAGAGGGGCCGCTGTTCATCAGGGCTGAAATAAACCTGAATGATAAGAGACCCATTCAAGCCAAACAAGGGCAAGTTGGTCATTACAAAGCAGTCCAGTCTATTTAATAGACCTTTTTCATTAGGGCTATAAACCTACTAATTAGCTTGGAATTAGGTTCAATGATTGCATCTCCCCCTTTCTCTCACCATATGCATACGGCTTTTCAGATAGAGGAAGAGGGCATGAGGATAGTAAAAACAGAAGTGTTTTGTTCTTTGCCAAACTTTGCAATTCCCCCTAAGATGCATTTAGGTGAAAACCTGCATTCACCTGCACCAAAACATGACTGACAGTAGAAATTACATACAGGGAGACATCTCAAGGACATTCATTCGGGAGGTGTGCATGGGCTGAAAGACTATTCATATCAATATCAGTGTAGGCCTGTTTACCACTCCAACAGCATATTACAAATTACAGGCTAATATTGAGCTTTATGTGACCTTCTCTACATAACTCATTCACACATCAAAACAATACAAATACAACCATGGATTCTACAAGCATTTCGTTTATATGCGATCTAAACGGTAAATGAAAATGATGAGATTTTACACATCATATGAAACGTAGACTACATTTATTGCTGAGTTTATGTCCGAGCGAACAGAGACAACAACTTACTTATGAAAATCAAGGTTTTTTTTGACATCCAAACTTTTTTCAGGGAAATTAAGTTTTTTTTGACATCCAAACTTTTTTCAGGAAAATTAAGGTGTTTTTCACATCCAAGCTTTTTTCATGGAAATTTCGGGGGTTTTTTTGACATTCAAGCTTTTTTCAAAAATTATTATAATCTTTTTTATTTTTTTTTTGACATTCAAGCTATTAAGTATTATTAAGTATTTAAAAAAAAAAAAATAATTTGTATTTTGACATTCAAGCTTTTTTTCATGAAAATTAAGTTTTTTTTTTTAAATAATTTTTTTTCCCCATGAAAATTAAGTATTTTCACATCCAAGCTTTTTTCATGAAAATTAAGTTTTTTTTTGACATTCATGCTTTTTCCATGAAAATGAAGTATTTTGACATACAAGCTTTTTTCAGGAAAATGTATATATATATTTTTTTTTACAGCTTAAACCAGGAGATCTCTTCCAGCCGATTTACTCATCATTACGGGATCCAGAATCCAGCTCGGGGCTTTTGTAAAGTGTAACTGCAATTGGAAATTCAGGATTAGGCTGTCCTACTGTTAATTCACTGCTTCTCAGGTACCAGTCGCCTTCATCAGGTCTCTCATACCAACTACGCAATTGATAACTCTGCATCCTTCATTCAAGGCACTCAGTGTGTACCACTTACCTCGTTTGTAATATGTTGTAATTGTAGGGTGTAGTCCTTGTAGCTGCAACATTACTAATAAATGTGTGTTGATTTAATTATTTTCATTCACATTGTAATTTCGCCCACTCCCAACAAAAGGGCTATTTCAAAACACACACACACACACACACACACACACACACACACACACACA
>CALSCE010009814.1:3651805-3665560 GCA_943593645.1 Bovichtus variegatus
CTCTCTCGCTCACTCACTCACTCTTTCTGCTCCCCCCCCTCCAGGATTGATACTCTCATCTCTCTCCCCTAAACGCTAACAATTCCATTAAGCACAACAAAACACTCATTTAGAGGTCACATTTGTTTCGCTCAACTTTGCTTGTCATCTGCATACCAACTGGGGGGGGCCGCCTGCCTCGGCCTGGATTCTTATTATCTGACATGACCTTTCTGCCTTAAAATAATTGGCGAATCATAATAGACTTTCTACTCCCTTTTCCTTTAATGACATGGCTTTATAACAACGGTGCTCTCACTGTGCATTATTTGTTCTAAAGCACAACTGATTTCTGTAATATCTATATTCCGTCATCTATTATATCATATAGGCATAAATACTCCATAACGCTAGCCGTAAGGCATCAAGCTGGTACTATATTTGGTAGGAGAATATTAAGACGACATGATTACATTTAGCCAGTGAATCCTTAAGCTTACGTGACATCTCATATATATATGTATACTGAATATGAATATGTGATATGAATAACATTATTTTACCGCCTTACATCTCAGTGAACTTCAAAACCACTGGTGAGGCACATGTGAAACTCTGCGATAATTTCCGCATGAAGAATTGCACTTTAGTTTATTTTTACAATGATTTATTTGATTGTTCATGAAACTCAAATGTCTGAGAAGCCAGCACGCAGTTCAGAGCAAATGTTTCACGAAAGTAGATTGTAAGATTGTAATGGAATGTGTGAGAGCAGCCTGGCTTTTAAAGGCCAATCCATACTTTGAGCGTCCACTCGTGACTCCGCGAGGGTCCGCTTATGTCCTTGTGACACCAACGCCGCCATCCGCCACATCCCTGAATGTCCACACGGACACCGCCCGTTCTATCCCTTTAAAAATTGAACGTCCTGGAAGTTTTGCACCATACTTTTATGCAATCTTTAACTCAACAACACGGGTCTCTGCATGTGGACTCCTTCCAGTTTTGAACCACTATATCTCTTAACCCAGCTACAGTATAGCGTCTATCGCAGACAAATGACAAGTCACGATGAATCATCACATTGAAGTCACCTTCCTCTACATATGCAGCTACTTATCTTGGTGAAATGACCTCCATTTGCACGAAAGGACTTATGCAACTTATGCTGCGTCACCCATGGCATACCCATGACGGTGAAAAAAAAAAAAATTGATGAATTCTAATTGAAACGCGTCAATCATAAATTCAGTGGTATACCCCTTTAAAAGAGCACTGAAGGCTTGAGCTGCGCAGCCAGTCAGGCAGAAAAGACAGCAGGAGCAAATGTTTCCCGCTGGCTGCCACTTACCACTAATGTTACAAAAATGATAAATGAGTCTCGGCATGGTGTTCAGAGTCTACGTATTTGCGTGTGAATGTGTATGTGTGCCAGTGTGCGTTTTCCTCCCTGTAAAGTGTTGTGTTGCATGCCAACAGTTCACAGTGTGAACAGATGTTAGTTGGTAATGCCCTGGGTTCCTGCATCACAGTCAGGCATTTTGTAGGGTCCTCAGCTCTGAGGAGGAGTCCGTAGAGATGCCTGAATTGCTTTATCGAGCGGAACACAACTAAGGACACGCAGCCTCGCAGCGGCTGCCAAGAAACACACATGGACACGCAAACACTAACACAGAATTCGCTCCAAGCATGCAATACAATCCCCAGAAACGGAGGGTATTACAAAAAAAAAAAAAACACACCTGGAAAATGAATACACAAAAAAAAAAAAAAACTATAGGGTACCAGGTAGCTTGTGCTTGTGAGTTGGCTTTCACTCCGTCTGACTTCTAACAGAGTAATAACAGAGTAATGGACCCACTGCTGAGTGAATATGGTAGCTGAAGCTTGAAAACCCACAGAAAATCCTGTCTAAGAGAATACAGACTGTCATTAAGGGGAAACATAACTTTAGAAAGATAAGACGTGAGCAAGATTTTTCACGAGATATCAAAAAATGCTATGTAGAATCTATAAAAGGACCCCTAGTGTGCGTCTGTCTTTTTAACCGTCTCCCTTATTCTTCCCAATCCAGCTACCTCGCCTGCCTTCCTTAATTTTTACCTTGCGCTTCAATATAACACCTATTCCCTCAGAGCCAGCCGCTACGCTCTATATTTAGCTGCTGCCTGTCACCGAGACACTGATGAAGAAGAGGAAAATGAGTGGTGATGTGGAGACCATGGGAAAGGTTACCGTTGTCTCTTTGAATAGCATCAGACTCTCTCTGATCATTCACCACCATATTGCACACACTAATAGCTATACTTAGGCTTGGAAGAAAAAAAAAAAAAAAAACACAGGCCCCGGTTGGAATTTGCATAGAGATAGTGTCAATCAAAGTCAGATAAAAAAAAAATAATAAAAAAATGGGCAAACTCAGAGGTGAGCCATCACATGTGTGTATGCATGAGCACAAAAAAAGGGAAAACAAATGCACATCACACGTTTCAGTTGACAAGCATTGATAAATTTGAGCACACACAGGGATGGATGTGGACTCAGTGGCATATAGTGAGCTGTCAGCAGACAAAAGCTTAGCTAAGCCAATCCTCTCTATCAGATGCGATAATCATAAGATGATGCAACTATGAGACGGCAGACTTGACAGCGCACAGTTTATTGCTGGCACAGGCACAACACAAGCAGACAACTGTTACTTTCACAGACGTTTTACATATGCTGACATCAGATGATGTCGCCAGTACAGAAAACTATTATTGTAGGATAATAAAGGTACATGTCACATGTTGGGTTCAAGTGGTAGATAAAGTTCTTCCAAGAGTTAAAACTTGCTGGAAAAAATTGCTCTATCAAGACAGATGCTCATTACTTTGCTTTCTTAGCTACCTTGTTTAAAAAATATCGACTGACCTTTTCAAAATCATAGGAATATGTATGTTGATTATGATGGCTTGACATTGGGTTAATAAGCCAAACAAATCATAGTGTCAGGGGTAACAAGAGAGAACAGTGTGAAAGGTGAGCTGAAACCTTAGAAGAATCAATGCAAATACATAAATATATGGACAGCTGATTGTAATATATAACACTGACCCGAGCTCCACTTAGTTTTAAAAACATATCGAGCCAACTATTTTACCTCATAATAAAGTCATCTCAGTTTACACGTATTAACCTAAAATAATGTAGCTGATAGAAACAAAACGGTGTTATTGACAAGTAAAAACCTACTTTTAAATACACCAAGGCTCGGGGACCTGAAATGTTAAATACCAACATATATCCAAAATCACAACAGGACTCTAAAAGAAAAAATATTTAAAAAATGACCACCTCGCGGTTGTATGTCTCCGCCAACCAGTCAAGTTGCCGTTTACCTCCATGTCGCTCCAAAATGTCATCACTTCATCATTTTATCCTATTAGACATTTGTGCAAAATTGTCATAATTAGTCTATGAATTCTTGAGTTACGGCCAAAAACGTGTTTTGTGATGTCATGGTGACCTTGACCTTTGACCCCCAAATTCTAATCAGTTCATGCACAAGGATTATTCACAACACAAACACATCACATAATAATGTGATCCAAATAAACGATACAGAATTTAGTTTCAGGATCATCTCCCTAAGGGGACTTCGGCAATATCCACGTATTGTAAATGTTTTAAACTGAATTACTTTGTATTTGGTGTTCGGGTTATTTTTAATTCACTCTCCAGGTATATCACTAACACATAATAGAACTTCAACACAAACCCAGGAAGGAAGCCTCTAAACTTTAACCAAAAAGTCTCATCTGAGACTCAACTGAAGCAAACAGAATAAACTGGAAAAGTTCAAAAGTGTCTTTTTTTCCCAGTGTGCCCCCCCCGCCCTCACCCCCTTAGGGATGTGTACTTATGCAATAAGTTGCCTGAGGGAGTCAGAGGGATGCTGAATTTATATGAACCTGACTCTTTGACATCACTGCAAAAATTCATGCAAACACAAAAACATACACACAAATGTAGACACACACACACACACACACACACACACCACACACACGCACGCACAAAACTTTCTACCAAACTTTACTTTTACTCAGGATTTTTATGTACAGGGAGGAAAAGCCTGTATGAAGGAGAATGTGGAGGGAGAGTCATTTAGTGGGAGGAGAGGGGAAGATGTTGCGCTCAAGGTTTGAGCTGTTAGCATGAAATCCAAAATTAGCATGCTACTCACAAACATCTCCTCTCCTCCATCCATCCTTCATTCATCTGTACTCCCGTTTTCTGTTAAGAGCCCTCTTTCCCTCATCTGAAACTAATGTTGGCAACAGAAAGGTCAGACTTCTTATTGGGGAACATAATTAAGTATGTTGAAGGGTTTCAGGGCTGTGGCTAATATGCTAATTAATGCTGTAATATGATGAAAGGGGTTCCAGGAAGTGTAATACCAAGGCTTGACCCAATTCTCTGTTGCGAAGCAAAGTCTCTGAGAAGACTTTTTTGTGACCATGTATACGTGAAGGTGTGTGTTATCACACCCTCACCAATGGTGCCAAGGCTTGTGTTGATGTGTCAGTTGTATCAAGCCCTCAGCAATGCATCATGGTGTGTCAGTGCTGTGTGCACGTTTGTGAAGGGTTAGCATGTTCTCACATCGTTATGTCACACGTCCGTCTGTATGGTATGTGTGTAAAGCTCTGTTATTTCACCCCAACGCAAGACCATCGATGTGTACTTGTGTGCGAGTGTGTGTACTTGTGTGCGAGTGTGTTCATCAGTGTGTGGGATTTTGCCAGCAACCTCAGTGTTGTCCTCATCCATCCGGCTGATAAATGCAGCGCACAGCAGGGGGAACACTGTTCTTTTACAGTAGCATCAATCCACAGATCTGAGGAGAAAACACCCAGGGTGTGTATGCTATAGTGTGTGTGTGTATGGAGGGGGGGGGGGCATATAATGGTGCAGTCAGCGTTAGTGTCATGAGGGACGCAGAACCTATTCCATCATGCTACCACATACAGTTGTGAGTGGGGTGGGGTAAGTGGTGCACACTCGCATACATACAAACCTAAGATACACACCTACATGTACACAATCGTGTGTGTGTTTGATAAAGGAGAGGAAATTATGACCCCCACAGGCCCACACACAATGTATGTTTTACCTGGAAGTGTTTAAGGAAACACACAAGCACATATCCTTTCCACAATAACCCAACCCCCACACACAAAAGACGGGGAGAGTGTGCGTTACCTAATATCCCCTCGACGGAAAGAAAAGACACAGAAAAACAGCGTTTCCATGTTACCTGATGCTGCTCATGCTGCCTGCCTCTGATCCCAGCTTGCATCGCTCCAGCTGAGTGGCAACAATCTGACGCTCAGCCTCAAGTTCCCTGGTCAGGCGTTCGAACTGCAGCTCCTGAAGAGATAGAATGAAGACAAAGTGTGTGTTGGACAGAGCGAGAAAGGGAGTAAGCGAGTATGAGCTTCTGCTGGGAACTCAAAGAAATAATCATTTCTGATCTGATTGGTCATTAGTGGGTCAAGGGTGGGGTATAACGCTATAAAAACAACAGATATCCCTTTTAAATGTATGATGAGTAACCCAACATTATGAGAACAGTATTTCAATGTGAATAATACATTGCTTTGGGAGTGCAGACTACTTGTCGAGAGAGACGTGAAGCATTTGTCAGCCGCAGGTCACGGAAACAGCTTAGGGATGGAAGACAGCTATGCCGTGACAGTTAAAAATGAAGTGTGATCATTAACATGAATGTGATTGACAGGTGAGAAAAAGGCGTGAGGCAGAGCGACTGGTTGAAAGTGTTCTAAAAAGCTGTTTAATCCGAACCACTGTGAGGTGCGGGAGAGTTGTCAACTGGAGTAGTTGAAGCGCTCCCCTTGAAACTGGGTTACAAACTGTAAATCTGTCTAACGAAGATATTTGTGGAATTCCTTCATGAAATGTGTTATTCCCAGATGAGTCGTTTTTCTTTTTGGTTTAAAAAAAGACTTTTTTGCATTTGAAAAGTGACACAATCTTAAAATAAGTAGATTAGAATTTCTCTTTTTTTAAAGTGCATTTTTTTCTCTACAGGGTAGCTGTAACTTTAAAAACATTTACTGGCTGGTCATGACATTTTTTCGGCACTTGATGTAAAGATAATAAGTTATCTTAACTGTACTGTATAGTGGACTCGATTTGAGGGGGGAGAATAATAAAAAAAACACATACTTTAGAGCAGCGGTCCCAGACAATTTTTCTACGGACCGGAGCATTTTTTTTAATTTAATTTATTTATTACATATATAATGTAAATGTAATTATTCCATTTTATACTATGCACTTTATTTATATTATTATTACATTGTAATATATATATATATATATATATATATATATAAAATATAATACATAAAAATGTTTACAATAAATATTACCAAAACAAATTATTATTTCTGTGCGGCCCGGTACCAAATGATCCAGGGCCCGGTACTGGTCCGCGGCCCAGTGGTTGGGGAACCCTGCTTTAGATCACTGCAACTCAATGAAACATTAAGTGGCCAGTAAAAATGACTGTGATTATAAGTTGTATTATGTGAACATAAATGTGATAAGCACTAAAGCTCATGGACTTCAGGAAAACCTCAAAGCAGAGAATAGATTTTTTTTACTCTGTGCTTCTTTCTGTCTACACGCAGCCATAAATAATGTTATGTGTGGCTAGAGTCTGGCAAGTTGCATGTTCCTGTCAGGTTGCACCCATGCCAACACACTGTCGGGAGCTGCTTGCTTAAGGCTGCATACATGGTAGATTACACCTGAATGCATCACTCTTAACTCGATCCTGTGTGTGCTGATGCATTAGCTATTTAAGTGGTTTACTGACAGTTCCATATCAGTCATCTAGCTATGAGCCAGACGGATGAGATTTCAAACCAGCAATCACTGTGTGTAAGTATGTGCATGCATTTGTGTGTGTGTGTGTGTTGCATTCAAGTTAATCACAGCCACATGGACGCAGATCAATAGTGCAGTGAACTCCACCCCGCGGAAGATATAGACCGAGAGCGCGCATGTGTGCGAGATCCCAAAGAGAGAGAGAGAGAGTGTGCGAGCGAGACGTGGAGAGAGTGTATGCTGGTTTGATTGGTTTTCTCAAAGCCATTTGAAGCTCTGAATTTGTTGATCCCCAGTCGCTATCTCAAGTCTCCAACCTCAATCCCCTCTCCTCCCCAACACTACAGAGCACAATGCAATTCATCTCCCTCGCTCTCCTTCTCCCCTTTCTCCACGCACACAGCAAACACTCATAAATATGCACACTCTTTCTTTCCCTCTTTCCGTTTTCCTCTCGTAACCACATTATGTCCCTGCTTTCTTCCTCTTACACACACACACACACACACGCACACACACTTAAGTGGCAAAAAGAGCAAGCGCCCGACAGATACATATGTAGTACTAGTAGTTAATTGATCTCACAATAGGAAATTCCTTTATCTGAGGAGAATTGACACATAGTGTACGGTGTATGACATACGCTGCAAGTTCACATAGAAATTGGGAATAAGTCAAACTTGTGCCATTACACCCCTAGCCTGGCACAACCCCACTTTGTTCCTACTCCTCTTCATTTTCTCTCCATTCACTCTACCTCTGACACAAGACAAACCTCACGCATGTGAACAACAAAGTAGCAGGTTCAGCCAACCCTATCATTTGCACAAAAGCGAAGTGACGCTGGGAATTTTAGCAGGGTCTATTTAACCCTATGGACCAGTAATTCTAATTTACAGCTTTGTTTTACAGCGAGGTGCCTCGCTTCAAAGCCCTGCTCTGCTCCCGACAGCAGACTGTTTTGTCACCTTGTTTGCCGCGGCTGCAACAGTTTTTAAATCCTCAAGGTGTAAAAAATGCAAATCCCTGCACCTAAGGTAGCATTATGCTAATTGATGATGTATAATGCCTCAGCGGTAAAGCATCTTGAAAGCCTTCTAAGGTCACATGGTAATGCTTGGATGCAAAAACAGAAACATGTTTGGCCAGTTGTGTCTTGGGGTAAGGTTTGTTAAATTATGCATAACCTTTTGTCACACATTTTATTCATCCAAATCCTTTGCCAAAGAAACTGGTATGCTGTCGATATCTTACTATAAATGGTATCTAGGAGGATGAACTGCTCGTGACAAAGACCCTCACATGCACATTCACGAATTGGCCATGGGATAGTAACGGTATACTACACCAAGGCAGCGAAGAGCACATTAGAAGCCATCATAACTTGTATATATGAACAGAGGATGCGTCATTCAGTAATCTACAAGCTCTTTTTGGTTTTATGTATAATTATAGATGCTAAAACATCCTCTAGAGAGCTTTTTTCAAAATATTTTTAGACACAAATAATTTAGATTTAAGTTTTTTGGAGACCCTATGTTGTGAACAGCAGTGCAGTCAGGTAGAAGCAGCTGCTGTAACACATTGTCAAAACAGTCGGCAACACTTGTTCAAACGTTGACACTGCACTTAAGGAAAAAAAAAAATTATTAGCAACTTATCGTGAAGTGTCTGAAGTTTTCGAGATTAACTTCTTTTGTTAAATTATGTTTTTAGCACAGCGCACATCTGCCAGCTCAATAATATTCAACTTAGTAAAAAGCTTACTCACTAAAAGTCGGAAAAATCATGAAGCGCAGTAAATTCAATTTGACACAAACATAAAATCTACAGATGGATAAAGAGTAAATTATTATGTACCGGCGATGGGAGAACGTATTCCAACAAGATTGTGAGTAAGCTGGGCGTCCGTGCTTCAAGGTTCTGACATAAGGTAAATGTAACTGGAAAGGAGGGAGGAGCATATAAAGGGAATTAAACTTGGCAAGATAAACTGGTGTGAAATATAAATGTCAAAACACAGAAAGACACAGAAAAGGTGCGTCATATAACTACCTGTGCTACACAGCTGTAAAAAAAAAAAGTAAATAAAAAAGCCTTTATACTTGAACAGCTGTAGGATTATGCACTTAGAAGTATTTGGAAAACGAGGAGTAATCTTCTTTTCCTGAGGAAGACAAGCCGAAATCAAAAAGGATATGATTTGTCATGCTAGCCGTTTTGATCTTTCTGCATGTGTGTTGTATGAAAACCCTGCTTTTCGGCTGATTCTATAAGTTGTAACCTAATCGCTGAACAACTGGTTTTGTTTGTAGTAGTATATTTGATATGATATGATATGTGCATGGACTACAGGTCAATAGATCCACGATGAGTTGGGAGTTTCCGCTGGTGTCAAAATGCACAAGGTGTAGGATTCCACTATGTCGTGCATGTTTTGTGTGCGTGTGTCACCGCCTCCCTCTCAGGAATGAATACGAGACAGAAAGCAGCACCCACAGAGGTCTCTATGGCAACTGTAGAACCACGTCCACCCCCAGCGGCATTATAAATGAGGTCCCGACTCCTCCCACACACAGTCCCTGCCCTCTGCAGGTACCTGCACACAGAGGTGTCTGCGGTGCATTCTAGTCTTTCTCCTACAAAAAGCAAACACACACCTGCAGGGAAGTGTCCCGTCTCGTCAAGTTTCGTCACGCCAGCGTATATTTCATTCAGCAATGTACGCTAATTAAAAAGCTGCACAGCCGGAAATAGGATGTCACAGCTCTGCATCTTCTGCTTTTTGTATTACTACTAACACACAGCTATTTGGAATTTAAAATGAAGAAACATTCGAGGAATTAAGAACATATAAATGGTTGTGTGTGGATGGTAACGCTGGATTTGCGAAAACTCTCGCGAGACTCTCTGCCCGACGACCTATCGTAACATTAACCTTTCGAGGCCAATGCTTAACCTCAACCGTCTCCCGACAGTTTCGCAAATCGAGGATTACCATCTATTCGTGACCCCATATAAACATACATTGGCTTGCTAAATCAACCCCACATGCATATACTGTATTAAGTCAAATATATTGTATGGGCACTTTTTGTACATGCAAACTTGTGCACATACAGATGTGCACTTAAACCCCGTGTATATAACAGCTTCAGAGGCACAACACAGGGCTGATATCTGACCTCCCTGTAGAGGAGGGGGGAAAAGTAAATCCCCAGAGGTAACCAGAGAGCATACTCCAACATATTACTTCAATAGTAAAGCCTCAGAGACAACATTGCCGTAACTACAGAAATGAAAAATGTAAATAGCAAAAATAAAAAGCTTTAAAAACAGCCATTAAGAGATTGTCATAACGTGACCTTCTACATAAGGGAGTATATAAAATGGCAGGCAGGATTGTTTAAACACGTCTGAGGACATCCGGACCAGCCAGGATCCAGCACTGTGCTCATTTTCACTTGTGTTTAAGTTGTATATGGAAAGCATAAACTTCACATCTTGTTCAACAACATATATTCTTATTGCACAACGATCCAAAGGCAACAACAAAAAAACTAAAAACACAGCCAACATTTCACAAGGCACTGTCAATAAATATAACTGGATAACATAGCAACGGCCCATGTATCAGAGCTTTAAATGGGAGTAATAGCAAACCATGGCCCTATAGTTCTTTCTCCGTTTAAGCTAAATTTGCCCACTTGCCACCATAAAGACACTGTGTGCTGCCTGTGCGTGATTCTCTGTGTGTGTCTACAGATAAGGCCCAATCATTATAAAGTGGCCTATGGGCAGCTATTAACAGTGCTGTTTTTGGATGGGAGACAAAAGGCTATCAAATAGAGCTATGACCTTCTAGTTGAGAAGTAACTCTCTCTCTCTCTGTCGCTCTTTCATTCTTTCTCTCCCCTTCCTCAATCAGCGAAGAGGAATGAAAACAACCGAGATGAGATGAGTGGGAGAGAGGAGTGTTGAATGGGAGCTGGTAAAAAGGTCACTCTCTTCTCCTCCGTCACTCCCATGCATATTAAAATTCCCCACACAGAAGCAATGGCCCCTTGTTCCTCCTTTTTAAACTCATAGCTGCGGTTCATGTAGCCCAGGTATGGTTCAAATTTAGCGAACATTATTTCTGCCCCTATCGCTCCCCCTCTGCTTGTCTTGTCTGTCACTTTAATGAGTGTGGAAAGTCAACCAAGAGCCAGGAGAGGAGCAGCATGAGGGGTGAGGGTAGGGGGGGGGGGGGAGCAAGGAAGAAAGGAGGAAAGACAGGAGACGTCTCTGTTGATGAGTCACATGACATGATGGCCAAGGGAGGGACACCTGATCCACTCCCTCTGCATGTGTATGCATGAGAGAGAGAGAGAACAGGAGAAAGAGAAGAAAGACGGGTTACCAGAAAGGCCTGATCATGTAAATGACTTCTTTATTACTTATTTGGGTATGATGTGTCTGAGACTGAACACTATGGGTTGATGTTACCTGCCATGATGCATGTGTGAGTATGTTCTTGTTAAGTGTGTCAGTTTTGGTTCATTTTGCTTTGGATAGCCCAACACCCTTTAACCGGTAACTAACCTGCTAATTTTAAAGAAAGAACACAAAAAAAAAAATATGTGAAATACTAAAAAGGCGCTTTCTTTCAATGAGCCTTTTTTTTATTTAGGTGTCGAAATGTTATCGTTTCGTATTGTACAGTGAATGTCTTGCCTTTTATTTTATTTTATGTTGGCCTTTCTGAAAGGCGTTTGCTGCATTTGGATTAGGTCATTGTTCAGGGTGTTCGATATTCTGTCTCTATAAACGCAGATCATACGATGCATCGATTCTGCATTGAAAAGTTTCCAATATTCATTTACCTGCTTTCTCTCACTTGGATTAAGTTTGGCTCCAAGGATAATTCCCGTTCATTGAAACTTTTTATAGGTTTGCTCATTAGTTCTATTGGTTATAGAAACACTGTACTGACTGTAATTGTTGCTGGAAAAACAACCAGATCGACAAAACGAAGTCGGCAAGAGCCTCGCAATACAATCGTAAACAAGTTTGCAACTGTTTAGCCATATCATTAACTACTTGACTTGCAGATGAAACTAAAAACTGTAATCCCGTAACGTTGCGAATAACGCAGGCAGAACTACAGCGAGTGTAGTGGGTTCGACAAGAGGACAGTCTAACGAATTACAGGCTGTTACAGAATATACCTTCCAAATAAGAAAATAAAATCCTAGTTGTAATAAACAGGTATTCTCCTTAAAAAACAACAACAGATTTTAAATTGTGTAATTAGATAGGGTTGAGAGGAATATATGGGAAGAATGTGCAGCCGGTGCGGGGTCCTCGTATAGAGAGGAAAACAAGACTGCGTGTATGCGTGTTTGTGGGCCTGCATTGATTGTGTAGCGCTGTTCATGTGTGTGAAATCTGTGTGTAGGTGTGTGCGCAGGTGCCCTAGCCATCTGGCAAATGGTGATACTAGACAAAGAAATATTACACAGCTCGGTCTGGCTTCATTCTGCATCGACTTTGGTCATTAACACATATCTTTTTCCATAACACCTGATTCATTATTGTTGTACACCAGGGATCGTCCTTCATATCGCAGTGATGACTGGCCTTTTCTCTATCAGTCCATTGCTAACAAAATGTAATTTACATTAATAGCAATACCTAAGGGGTGTTCTTTAATGTGATTATGGGTGAGGCAGTAATGCAATGGGCAGCACATCAGTACTGATGATAGCAGCGAGGACTTCCCTTTAAGGGATTAAGGCTGACAAAAAAACAAAACGACTACTACTGCTGCTTGCTCCTGGCATAATAATAATACAAAAAATAAAAGAGCCCAACAGGAAAAACACGCAAGTCAAAACTGCCCTTGTGGAAAAAGAAACAATGAATCCAATGGTGTCATTAATTAAAAACAAAAGATACTACGAGATCAATCAACAACTACAAGCAAGACAAAACCAGACAACATTAGGCCACTAATGGGACACTAAAAAATAAAAATCAATCTTTCATAAATATAAAAAAAATGAATAATGGTTTGACAGAATGTTTGAAAACAGCATAACCAAAACGTATTCACACCTAAACAACAAAATAGGTCATTTTTCAGTTTACTCCAAAATTACACTCATGAGAGTGATCCAACTATTTGTAATTTCATCTAATCTGACATTTAAAAGGAAATCCCGAGAAAATCTCACAGATTTAAGAAATGTCCAAGAGTTTTGTGAATTAAAAAAATAATAATTTGTGGCCAAATAAGCTAAGTCAATGACAGTGAAGCAGACAGACTTAAAGCAGCCGTCATATCCTCTCCGTGGAGGAAAGAAGGGATTTTATAAACATGATTTAAGTGAAATTAAACTGTATTCCTGTAATGTTCACAGTTGACTTCATCGGCAATGAGAGCAAACGTCTCACAAAGACGGGCGGTGTTAAGGCTCGACTGATATCAAGACAGAAGCACCGAAGCTGCTCGACTGGAAGGCTAAGTATTACTTTATGGATAAAACAATATTACCCAAGTAAGTGTAAAACAGGAAGCAATACGAAGAAGAAAAGTGCCTTTCAATGTCACAGCTAAAACACATCGTCACATTGGCTGTGAAATTGCATACTAACGTACTGCATACTACACACTTCATCCGTATGTACTGCATACTACACACTTCATCCGTATGTACTGCATACTACACACTTCATCCGTATGTACTGCATACTACACAATTCATCCGTATGTACTGCATACTACACACTTCATCCGTATGTACTGCATACTACACACTTCATCCATATGTACTGCATACTGCATACTTCATCCGTATGTACTGCATACTACACACTTCATCCGCATGTACT
>CALSCE010009814.1:3678428-3699671 GCA_943593645.1 Bovichtus variegatus
GTGTGTGTGTGTGTGTGTGTGTGTGTGTGTGTGTGTGTGTGTGTGTGCGCCTGAGAAAGAGCGAGAGGATGTTGTTAACTGTCAAATTTCTTCTCTCCTCTCGGCAATGCATCATTAGGTAGAAACATGGCTCCCGGCCCCCCTCTGAGCGAGATAAAGGCTAGGAGGGACTGACGGGAAGAAGAAAGGAGGAAGACAGGGAGAGAATGATAAAGAGAAAAAAAAGTAGAGGGGAGTAGAGGGGAGGAAAGGCTGCAGCGGATGACAGCAGGGGGGGTTACGTACACAGATGAGATGCTAGAAAGTGAGATACAACGGAGAGTTAAATAGAAGAGAAGCCAGAAAGAGAGGATGAGGAAGTGAAGAAACGCAACAGAAAGAAAGAAAAAATGATTTAAATATAATTCATTACTGGTTTAAACTTTGTATCGCTTAATAATGTGACTTGTTCTGCTTCCTGAAATATTTCAATATGCAGCGCACAGTTGAATAAACTCAATAAACGGAGAGCACCCCCCCCACCCCCCCCCCCCAAAAAAAAGTGTAACAAATAAGCCTTGTTCTTTGCTCCACTTGTTAAGTTATCCAAAGGATTTTGAAAATCTTTCATCAGTGCTTCGTCTCAATTACACATCAGTAGGAACACCACACATACTCTACACCTGTGTATGTGTATGCATCATACAGGCTACATGTTTGTGTATTTCTATGTAAAGGGTGTGTGTGTGTGTGTATGTGAAATGGGTGAGCGCTTGAGTGTGTGTCCTTTTGTAATGCTGTCACCCACTGAGAGAGTTGTTCATGGCGGAGGTTACCCACAGTGCAATGCTCTGTTTGATGACTCACTGGCATCCCTTTGATGCACGGCATCACATTGCCTTTGTCTTTCTATTACTCCGGGAAGAAATAAAGGGACGGATAAACAAGGAGAGAGAATTGAGGAGTTACGGTGAGATGAGGGGATTTTAAAGACGAAGGGGAGACACATAATTGGAGAGAAGAATGGAGGGAGAGAGAGATAGAGAGGGGTGAAGGACGGACTATAAAGAGAGTCTGCTTTAGATGCAGTTTGTCCCTTAGATTTGTCATCTGACACCATCCCTCACACTCAGCACTTTCAGCGGAGAGGGACTGCTGAGTGATACCCCTGGAGAGGTGGGGAATGCATAAACACACTACAAATAGACATGCACTCGCACAAATGCACAGGTAGCATCTTCGCAATGTTGGAAGAAAAGTTGAGTCGTTTTAAAAAAGCTATGGAATTGTTTCTTTCTCGAAATTCTGTCAGTAGCAACCCCTTTATTAAAGGGTCATTCAGAACAGTAATACAGCAGCAAACAACTATTTGCCGTGTAAAGACACAGCGATGTCGTCCTGAGCCGAGAATGAAGTCAGGTGCCTCCGTGCGTCTCTTTGTTTTGGTAGCCGGGCAGAACACACGTGCATGTCAGTGCATGCAAGTCTCTCCCTTCATGCCCCTCTGGCCAGCTAATGACCTCCGCTCTGCGCTGCCGTTGCTGCAGAAGCATAATGCTCGCCCTCCGGTTCCCCCTCAGCTAAACACTGTTGGCTCTGTGAGCACTGTTGCCGTTGTTTGCACTGTTTGCGGTGTTAGCAGCGGTTAGCATATCCATTTTGAGAGCCTTGTCCAGGCAATCCCAGCCCAGAATGTGAATCATAGATATGCTCTGAATGTTGCATACTGCCTCCCTTAATTACAATGAAATAAAGCACCAAAAAGAGAGGTTCGGTTCCAAATCGCATACTTATTCTTTTTACTTTTATTACCAGGAAGCTTGTAGTAAAAGTAAAGCTTGTGAGCCTGTGTGCGGAGAGGAGACACCTACTGTAGCGGGAACTACCACCGAGGCTGTTATGAGCACTTTGCCAGGTGCCCGTCTGTCTGACTGTGGACAGATTTGTCACCACTATAGCGTCACAACTGTGCAGGATGCAGTCACAAAACTTTACAAATGCGTAGTTGAGATCAACTGCTTTCTTTCTTCTTTCAGATTCTTTTTTTTGGGCCAATGGGAAACCGCCCCTCCCCACCCCACTTTACACCCCTGGCCCGCTTTGGCATTGCGGCGGATGTGGTCCCATTCCAAGATGGTCTCTAGTTACGTCATAGAATGGCCACTTGAGGTCCATCTCCATGTTAAAATACCCAACTTTTAAGACGGTGGTGTGACACACTCTGAGCTTCACAACGTCACCTCATAAACCTATGGGTGACGTCACAAACACCACGTTAATATTTTATACACTCTTTGATTGGAACGCGCCCATAATGTCCAATCCCTTACATGAGCGACTGAGCTGAGCCTGATGTATGTTTCTGAAAAGTGCACGAGTTCCCAAAAAGTCGGGCAGAGAAGCACGGAAAGAGGTCAAGTAGAGCAAAACAAGACTTTGGTTGACAGCCAAACCAGAGCAAAGTTCAACATACTATCTGCCAAGACAAAACAGGGAGCATCAAGCAGCCATAATTGGTTCTCTGCTCCTCTGCTTGAACATTAAATATTCCTCTTAATGTAAAAGAGGGAGACAGTTGGGGATACAGCCTGCCAGAGATGGCAGACACACACTGCTTAAGAAATCGAAATAAGCTTAATAGCGAACATAGAATAAAAAAAAAATAAAAAATAAAAAATGAAAGACTAATAACCTATCGTAAACATGTATCTTTTTTTTATCCCTCTCCTCAAGGAGAAAGTGTGATACTTTCCCTCTCTGCTCCGTGTCTGAGCAAGCGATCATCTATCACTTTGTTTTATGATTTCTCATATGTCTTGTGACTGGCTGTTAGTGATTATGGCATTATTGATCAAAGCTGTCAGAAACCTTCAGCAAAATTACTGTTTGAACACTTCCTCAACTGCCAACCTCTTGTGGGGAGGGTGAGCGGCAAAACCACTTCATGTACTCCGGTTCTTTAAGCAGTTGTGTTTGCTATCTAGTTTGTTCAAACAGTTCAGCCTGAGAAGAGAAGAAATATCATTTCATAAATCCTCTCTATATTAAAACGTGAAGGAGTGGGTATTGACGAAAGCTAGTTAATCCTGCTGTGAATAGAGACAGGAGTGGGTTTTGGAAAATATAAATAATATTTGCAGAATTAAGACAGTCCACTGTATACACAGTAGACTAGAAGTATGCAGTTCTTTACTGCATATTTATTTGTTAATGTGGGCATGTGTAGGCAGAGACAAACTCATAGAGAGGAAAAAACTTTGGAAGACATCAGTACTGTACAGAAATAAAGCAGATATACAGTATATAAAACAGATGGACACAAAAAAAAACTGAAAATACAAGGCTCACTCCCTTATTCTTATCTATTTTTAAAAAAATATAATTTCCTAAAACTCTATAAATGCAGTATAACATTCATGAACCAATACATGACCTTCAAGCATACTGCAACAAAAAAAAAGAAAGAAAGTAGAAGGCAATGCAATAAATCCGTTTATTCTGAGTGGATGGTTGAGTCTGGGGCTCTGTGCAGGGTTATTGCTTTGCAAACCCATGCAGCTGATATATGGAATGGGTGGAGATAGTTGGAGTGAGGTCGTTGATAGGTTTATTGAAATGTCACTGTGAGTTGTGGGTGTGTACACACTCCAGCCTGAAGAGAGCTGCAAGATGACTCATTTTAATTGTGTGCGTTTGTACGTACTTTGTACCAATTTTGTGCGTGTGTGCGTCAGACTTCGGTTAAACAGAATTTGCACATGATTCACTGCGGCGCTCTTAAAGAATTGTGTAATGAGCGATGACAGGAACGCACCATATAGAAAAAGTACAACGTGTGCCAAGGCAACTGTATATTTGGTACGGTCTTGCCCCCGGGTCTACCACCGTGTTACACGTTTAAAATGTGACACGATTAAAAATATCACTTGATTGTTTACGCTGCCCTGGGGAAAAACGTCTCCATTTCCTTCTAACGCTTAGATTCATCCACGCTCAGTCCTCTAGAGTCTGGAAATACTTCTCTCAGGACATCATGAACTTTATGTCACATACCAGCTGTATAGAAAGGAAAACAAAAGGACTCATGCCTGCTATAGATAAGCTTACACGTGTACTGTGTTCTGTTCGGTTTCTTATGATCCGTTTGTTTGCATTTTTCATTTATGAAGGCGGAACCAAAAGGTGGAATCTTAATCCTGTCACAGCAGAGATGAGGCCAAAGCAGGATAAATATATTATTAGGTCTAAGAATACAATATATATATATATATATATATATATATACATACATACATACATACTGTATATATACACATTTGCTGGTGAATCTGACCAATCAGCAGTTTCTTTTGTTCCATTTAAAAGCAGCAGCGCAGTAAGAGGCAGATGATACTGATCTTGTTGATCACTCCATATATTAACATTCATCATTCCCAATACGCTGGAGTGAGCAGATGATGTCTCTTCTTTACACAAGTTCACATTTCCGTGGACATTATCGCTTCCGCTTATTGTCTACGAGTTATTTTAGAAGAAGAATGATATCTGCGCTCCGGCTATAATAACTTGCCACACAACAATGTGTTTCCATTATTATTGTCTCTTTCCTGTGGTTTTGTTTACTAGGATGATTTAAAAGTTGCATTCGCTTAGTCTTGTTTGGGTACATTTAGAGGCACACAATAATGGCAGCGCTGTAAATGTGAGAAAAGCAATAGTCTATTTAAACAGTTAGACTAAATAAACTGACAGCTCCGTATAATGATGCCTCTGCTGCACCACTCCATCCGACTCAATGTAAGCGGGTTCGTTAGGAGCCCCCGCAATTTAGCAAACACTACACAAACGGTACCATGCTGGTATCTACACCTCTGTTGGCTTCAGAGGAAAATAGAGCACGAAGAACGATTGCAAATGCCATTAATATATGACTTGCATTTAAATATTATATACTATATTATATTCAGTGTTTCTTATATTTTAAGTACCATAACATATCATAAAAGCATATTCATTGGTCACATCTGTAAAGTGAAATCAGCCAATAGTATGGGGTCGACAGTGAAGAGCAAAAAGTGATTAAGGACTCGGCTGATGTGATTACCCCACACACCCCCGCCCCCCCCCCCACACCTCTTCCCACAATGCTCCTGATTTCATGTTAGGTGGTGTCAGGTGCAAAGAGGAGCCTTTTAGGGCCTCTGTTATCTGATTGAGAGCTGGATGGAAAGCACTTTAGCTTTTAGCATTTGCTCCATAATGGGAGAGGACATGAGAGAAGACAATAAGTCGCACGCGAGTGAAGCACGTACGTGTGTGTGTGTGTGTGTGTGTGTGTCTTTAGTTGCACATACAACAGAGTAATTGGCCAGATTAAAATAATACTACACTCATTTGTATTAATATTGTGTTTTGTTCCGCAATCTTTTGAGATCCTGTTTGCCTGCGTTTCATTTTGTCCCAATTCCCTAAATTCCTCACTCGTTTCTCCTTTTTTTCGACTTTCATTATCCAGCCATCCTCCCAAGCATCCGTCGGTATCACCATGTAAATGCATGTCACGCAGGAGTACTCATCTGTCACACACCCTGACAGGCTCAGATTTATATCAAGTCGCCACCAAGTGCCATGGTCTGCACTGAATAGCCAACCACCTACAGTCATCAAGCTACAGGTCGTCTTTAAATTTATTCCAGCTGAAATAGTAACGTGTCATATTTCACAATCAGTTATTAATATTCTTCACTTATGCTGCTTGATTGTAGTCGCTATTTGAAATAAATTTGAAAAAGTCCTTGCAATGTGCCATCTGGAATTGTCTCGCAGAATGTGTCCTTCAATAGCAAATGTTGCAAATACAAAACTAATTTGTATTTGCAACCAAAAGCTTTGCTTATTTTTTTGCTTAAGCTCCAGTAGCTTTTTATTTTCCTCCTTGGTTCCCATCTTTTCCCCTTATTTTCTTTTTCTCTCCATCAACCCCTTCTTTGCCTTCAGCTGTCATTCCTTCTAATATTCATCCCTGCCTCCTTCACACATCATTCACTCTTCTATCTCCTTTCTTCAGATAAGTTTCTTCTCTCCGGAACTGCTTTCTATTTCTGTCACACTTCTTTCACCTTTCTATACAGCCTAAGTCCTGAGCTCCATCCTCTGGTACTTCCTGACACTTTTCCTTCTGACCATCTTTATTTCCTTCTATCCATCCACTGATCTTTTCTTGATCTTTACCCTTCTGTTTCACAGCTCTTTCAACCTTCCACCCAAGCTTTTTCCTTAGCTCTTGTCTTCTTTCAGCAACAGTCAGAAATCCCTTTGGGCTGTTTCAATATTGTTTCTTCAATGCTAAACGACAACTGATTTATAGTACGATAAAATATGCTTGTGTCCAGATGTCGCCTTGCTGCAGTAGATGAGCTACAGTCCCTGAAAAGGTTTTCCTCTTTGAGTTTGTGTTGGGGATTATCCATATGTAAACAATGGGAGTAAGCCAGACAGTGCGAGTGCAAGTGAGAGTGCGAATAATGTATAATGTAAGTGTGTAAGTGCCTGCAAGAGTGCATGTTAGCCAGGACTCTCAGGAGAGTGTATAAGCCATAAAAGTCAGTGGCTTTGATCAGGGTATAACAGACAGGGAGAGGGAGGAAGATGACATGTAACATACTGTATTCAAACAGACAGACAGACAGACAGACAGACAGACAGACAGACAGACAGACAGACAGACAGACACACACGATCATTTCCCTGCTAAACACAAAGACACACATGCACATATGTAGACAGCAAATGCAACACTGAGGATTTAAAGACGGAAAGAAATGTCAACAAATCCTTCTGGGAGATGTATTCCAGCAGGGCATTGTGGGTAGCCGAGTGCATCCATGTGCACTTGCCAAACACACACGAGTACATACATCAGAGTCCATGCCACTGAGGTCGAAACTCCCATCCTCCAGAAATAACTCGCCATGTTGTTGACAAAATGTAGAGTGACACATTGTGCTGTCTGCTGGCTTACCTTCGACCAGCCAGGCCAACAGGGCAAACACTGCACCTCCACCCCATCTCTCTGCCTCTGCTTCTAAGTCACACTCTGTCATTCTTCTCACTCTCTCTTCGTCCATCTACCTTGCTCTGCCATCTCTCCTTACATCAGACTCAGAGCCATCACAACATGCTCTACTGTGTCCTTCTCTCAACTTTCTCATAGCCTGAGCCCCTAATTCTACTTTTTTTTGTCATCTTTCCCTTATATTCTCATAAGGGCCTGTGTTTCTGTCTCTGTGGCTGTGTCCCTCTGATTAGTCCTACATCACTCTCTGTGTCTGTACAACGATCTGGTTGTAATAAAAATATGCTTTATGACCCCGTCTGTATTTCTGGCATGCAACAGCATGGCATTCTTGTCTGTGCGTGACAGAACAGAGGCATAGAGGAACTAACAAAAATAGAGACGGGCAGGGAAGTGGAGACCAGGGGCGGTAGGTGTGTGGGAGCAAAGGTAAAGCAATGTAATGGGATGAGTTTTGAGGGAAAGATGAGGAGAGGTGAGGAGGAGGCAAAGAGTGTCGACACTGAGCTCAGGTGTTACAGTGCTGTTCTCACGTCCCCACGGGAAAAAGACCTCAGCTCATTTTAGGATCAAGAGCATCTTTGTCCAGTTGGTCACGCAACTAACAGCCCTGCACTCTTTTGTGCATCCTAATCTATGTGTGCGCATTTGCATGCATGCATGTGCATATGTGGACAGGGAATGTGTATGCCATCGATGGCTCTACGTCCTCAATGTGCCCTAATTGGCTGTTTTAATGAGCAAATGTCAGTGGAAATTCTAGGTTAGAGTTAATTATCATTGATCAGTGACAGACCTCCAATTACAGCTGCGTCATCAGCAAAGTATGCCATTTGACTAAAAAGCTTCTTTGTTCTGCAAGACGTGCAATGGTCTTTAACCATGAAAGCCAGGGGACACCCTCTGACAACAAAGCAACAAGGTAGCGTCTACTTGAAGATCTATTTTTCAATTTTGATATTCCTCTCTTTTGGCTATTGAGATGGAAACAAATGCATCGCCACATTACACGGTCAAACCTGTTTGAAGTGGGTTGGCTTGGCCCAGGGCACCATAAGTGGGTATTGTTTCTGCTCTCTGCTCCTCCTCTACAGTGATAGCTAGTGAGTCTTAAGTGTCACTCTCTCACAGAAAAGGACAGGAAGTGATTTTCTTATCTCCCTCTCTATCAGCGTCCCCCGACAGTCTAGCTCTCACTTTCTTGTTCTAGTGTTGCCTTGTCTACTTCCCTCTGTGGTTTCCAGACCCAAGACTGTTGGCTCCATTGCTATGCTTCGACTGATCTGCAGACCAAGTTTTAAATGTTTAATGCCACGTTGATGGACCCGGTACCCAGCCATCCATCCAGGAGGGCCAAAGCAGGCTGTTGCAGGGTGAATGCCTCACCTTTCAGAGGCACATTACAGATGCACACAGACCCTGATCAAGAGCTCCAAAAGGTGAGAGAATAAATCTCCCCTGACAGGAAGCTTGTGTTAACCTTTACACCGCATATCGCAATGGAGGTCAGGGGGGAAAGTTGGTCTGAGCCGGGCCACCTGAGGGAGGGAGAGGAAGGCAACAGAGGAAGGTAAAATGACAGAAAGGCACTGTGCTCTGCAGAGAGAGCAGGAGAGAGAAAAGAGAAAGAAGAGAAAGGAGAGAAAGAGCCTGATGAATGGTAACAAAAGGAGCCCGGAAAGGATAAGAGACAGATGAAAAGAGAATGGGAAGAAGAAAGAAAACTAGTAGAAAAATGAGAAAGCGGTGGAGGATGGTTATGAAGACAGAGTCTGATAAGGTCATGGAAGCAAGTACAGAAAAGTTTCAAAAACTCATTTTTCGGCATGGGGCAAAATTAAGCAAATAAGCAGAATAAATAGAAATGAGGTTAAGCTAAGGGGGAAAAAACCCAACAAAACTGTCAGATGACAGACTGGTACTGGCAGCCCACTCAAGCAGACTTGTACCACAGAGACATAAGACAGATGGAGAGATACGAGGGAAGGGACAGGAGAGAGGGGGGTCGATAAAAGAGAAGGAAGTTATAGGTAGAGATGTGTAAAAGTCATAAATGGGGCTGGGAGGGTAAGGATACAAAATAGGCCGAGACAAGATAGAGGGGGAATAAAGATTGAAAACAAAAATAAAAAATGGCGGAAAAGGTAACAGAAAGAACACAGAACAATATGGAATGGAGTCAGGAGAGAGATAGAGGATGGAAAGCAGTGGATGGATGAGAGGATTAAATAAAGAAAGGGTAGGGAGGAGGAAAACCAGGAAGAAAAGAGTAAGGATGGAGAAGAGGGGGAAAGAAATCTGAGATAGCGAAGAGAAGGGAAGAAAAGGGAAGGAGACAGAAAATAAATGAAGAGAGAACATCTTTTTTAGAACATCTCTACTGACATTTACATTTAGGCCAGACTGGGTAGAGTTGCTACCATGGGCATATCCCACTGACAATATGACATTTCCACCCCAAAGGTGCTCGGAGAGAAGAGGAAAAAATAGCAAATGAGGTTTCACCCCCTACCATCGCTAAAATATTCAAGAATCTGTCCAGAAACAGAGTTCAAAGGGAATTCCTGTATGATGACAGGGCTCGTCAAGTCGTCACTCAGAGGAGTAGGGAAATAAACCGCACCTTTCAAAAGTGGTAATCAATGGAGGCCTAGTACATAGGAATCTCCTTCACTTTATTTGCCAAGTTGAATAAACATATAGGGATAGTTAGTGGCACCGGTATTACCATTGTTGAAGTGAAATTGAATTGCACGTCTTCTGCTATCAGAGAACTTTAAAACTGATTGTGAGTTTAACAAATATCGTATACTAACAAAAACAACAGACATCCAATCCCTCAAAAAGTTAATCGAAATGTGATATCAAATCATATTAATCAGATTTCATTCGCCCGCACGCCTCCGGGCTACTGGCAATGATGGATTTAAGCACAAAGTAATGATGGGCACATTTAGCAGAGGCAATTTCTATGGCAACCACAAATTACTTCACCATAAACAACAACAACAACAGTGACGAACGCAAGCGAGCTCATTAGGGATGGTTAGATGCACATCTCCAACTGCCGCAAAGCACTGTGGGTAGAAGGGTAGAGGGGGAGGGGGGTAAAGGGGTATGATGCATTTGCAACACCAAAAACCTCATTTATTGCATACAGACAGAGTGCAATGAGAGAATGAAACACAGGAATGAATGATGGTGGAGGTGCAGTGGAGCAATAAGGGAAGAAAGGAAGAAAAAGTGAGAAAACAACAGAAAAGATTGAGAGAAAGGGAGGGAGAAAGAGAGACGGAGTGGTCTGACTTATTTCCGAGACAACTCCAATGACGGAGCCATTCTTCATTAGCCAGTCTCTTTACAGTGTATATGTCAACCCTGGCGGCCAGACAACTGCAGAGGAGTGTGATCATAATTTATCTATTTAGAATGCCAAGGGGAGAAGGCTATACGGTGCCGCGCGAAGCTGTTAGCTGAGCTTTCCTGCTGCGCTGTGCAGTGTAGTGCAGTGACATATTACACTGAATGTGACTGTGGAGATAACTGAAGTCAAAAATAAACTTCACAGAACAGCATATGGAGATGTAATGTTGCATATAGTAGGCACAAAGCCATACATCATATGCTGGGGAAATAATGCTATTTAATATGCCAGGAATATGGGCATGTGTATGGACCATTAAAACAGCTATACCAGTGCAAGAGATGTACTCCTGCAATGAATACAATTCCCTTCAACTTTTTTTTTTTTTTTCTAAACGAGCAAAAATTATACAGAGCGTTATTGTAGGAGATGGCAAGATTTGAACTTAGGATGGATGCTTAACTTAATGTTGCCGGCAGCGATGCTCAATTTACAATTGTTTTGATCAAACTGGAGAAGTGCAGCTCTCAAATATGAAATGGCAAAAAACAAAGCAGATAAAAGTTAGCTCTTACATTTTAACAGATTTTGAAAAAGAAAGAACTTTTATTCAGGGTTGATCATCACAAATCACACTGATAAAACCACTCTTAGCTTCTTTTTTTTTTTTTTTTTGTACAGAGGTCGCATTAACCGAATAAAAAAAATGTCATCTTGACACATTAGAACACAGAGGGATCTTCCGTGATTTAGTATTTCAAAGCGCATTGAAGAGCAACGGACTGGAGTCCTTGTGGTGCAGCAGTGCAGCAGGAGCACGTGCTGCGGGGTTTCCTCCCACGTTCAGAGAGTCTTCTTCTGATCACTTTCCTTGGAGTAATGTTCCGCTACTTCAAAACTTTGACTGAAGTGACACTCGGTAATTCCAGTACCCAGTGGTGGCAGCAGAGCGCGGGTTCAGCCTTCAGGACAAAATCAAAACGGCCATGAGAAGTAGTCTGCTCGAAAACTACATTTGTAAAATTTGCCTGTTCGTCAAAATTACAGACAACGAGAAAGTCCAATGCAACCCCTGCTGCCGTGTTCGTCTCCACCGATCGAGCGCGCACTGATGCATTTTAGAATAGAACATGTGACAAATACAGGGGCGAGTGATCAATTTAAATCTGGCCTCAAGACTTAATGCAAGAGGAGTTCGGCAGGTGTCGAGAACGTCTGCGTGTTGTAGCGAGGTGTGCCGCAGTAACTCACCGGACTGACTCGGTCGGTCAATAAAATGCGATTACGGATCAACAGGCAGGACAATAAATTCCCTCAAATGTGTCTTCTAAATGTAGTCCGTTCAAGGCCAGTACAGTAGTCCCCAAAGAGCTAGCAAAACGGGTTTGAAAGGACAAAACAGTTACACACTACGCCCCCTCAACAATTATCACAGAAGGGCCCTCAAGCGAGATACCTGACCTCCATCTACCCCAGTGGACCCGCTCAGTGTCCAACAGTAGAGGACTGCTTGTACTGTCGTGCTCCCAGGTCTGACTCTGTGTTCCCAATTCAGAGGCTGGATTCTCTTGAGGACAAGTCCCACAAACTACAAGCCAGGTTGGTGCCTCATGAGATGGTGTATACTCACCGAATGCCCCGAAGGATATACCAGGAGATTCCTTTAGAGTCAGGCTAAAGAGGGCTCCATCTCTCAGGCCTTTTTCAGCTCATTATGACATATTTTCTCTACATATACTGCAGCCTTTGAAGGATCCAGCAACTGAATTAGAAGACAGTTACTGTATAGTGGAGCCCTGTTCAAAAGAGCATGCACAATCAGCATGCATTCCCTGGATAAATAAGGTTAAAAAAATGTCAGTGAACTGATAAATACTTGGGCATTTTCTGAGCTCCCCAGCTCTCTAATGGCTCTTTCCATCACAGAGTAATCTTTCCATTTTCTCATTTTCAGATCGATAGGGACTCAGGGAGAATGAAAGGCCTATTTCCTCTCAAATACGGATGAAGCTTAACCACATGGGCTGTCTCATGTTTTCTAATCATGTCAGCCAGACTACATGACCAGATACACCAAGTGTAAAGAACAAGTCAATCTTTGAATTGTAGTACACAGACTAAAGTTAAAATGATTCCAGTCTGCGAAAAAAAAAAAGAAGAAGAGCCATAGTTGTTTAAGGGATATAAATAGCATCGTATCATTAGCACAGTGCCGTTTTAAAGGCAGAGTGGGAGGCAACAGAGGGAGCAGCTTCAGTGAAGTAGTAACCCACACAAACGGCTGAAAACAATGGAGATGGAAAAGTGAAAGTGGTGTGGAGCCTGTATAGGAAAGGTGCTCTTCAAACATCCTGTGTCCGTGGTGGTTTAGTGTAATGGGGAGAGGACGATGCGGCAACTGAAGGACTTAGCAACAATGTTTCTCAACTTCTATCCAACGGGAACATCTCCCCTGGTGTCTGCCCCCAACGCTTAGCTTTGGCTGTAAACAAAGGGCCCTGACAGATGCGTTCAATTAATCGATGCTTTTCTCACACATCACCGTGCAGTTTTCCAAGCCTCGCTCATAGCCCCAGGGTGCAAGCTCACTCCAAGATTACCAGAGTGCATGGCTGTACCGCATGGCTGTACGGCTCAGCCCGGGAGAGCACTACAGCACAGACAGGCAGAGAAATAACAAGGGAACCGAAACTCGGTTTCAAATTGGAACCAAAACCGAAGTGCCAAGAATCTAGATGCACATAAAAGAATAAATGAATTCCGGTTTCCAAAGACGCACTTTGGCACTCTCTCTGGACTGGATGACTCAGAGTAAAGAAATACATTTTGTCTTTGTTTTGCCGCTGCACGATGGGAAGATTAATAAGTTGCAAGCACAGGAGGCCATGCCCCATGGACTGTAGGTTTTCTTCTCTGCTCCGCAACAGCTGTTTGCTGTCGGCACAGCGACACACACACACACACACACACACACACACAGAGAGACACACACACACAGAGACAGAGACAGAGACACACACTCACATACAGAGACAGAGAGAGAGACACACACACAAAATGTAATTTTAGTTTTTCTCACAAACACGGAATGAATGTTGTTTTGTGTTTCAACTTGTATGTTTATATTGACAGCAGCAATTTCCTCTATGAATTAAACAAGCTTCCCTGTGTCTCTCTTCATTCAGCACAGTGACTCACATCCCCAGAATTGTAGACAGACACGGCAGAGGAGAGCAAATTCAGTGTGACGCTCGTGAAGCAAGGTCTGGAAAATTAGGGGATATATTTATTTATTTATTTTTATACTTTTGCAAGCAGTGAACCGATTGGGCAACTGGCTACTGGCCCGACGTACGTTGGCGCCTGTGTGTCATTTAGACAGGTTTCAGTGTTAAAGTAACAGTAGTGACCCGGCAAAATTGCACCAATTGGTACAAAATTGTGAACAGATTATAACAGCATGATTAATTCAATTCCATAATTGAATATGAATATATTTTTGTCTAAAGGTTTTCATAAATACGTTTTTTACTGAGAAATAAGCATTTGACATGTTTTGACCCCCTCAAATAATGGAAATCAAGAACTGTTTAAAACTCAAACAATACCCGACATCAGTAATAACTAACGATGGATTAATATTGATGCTGTGAGACTGACTTTTTGTCAATCTTACACTGTTTACTCCACTAACTTAGGTTAGGTTTTTAAAGAATGATCCCAAAAAAAGTCTTATTTGTTGCCTCATACTGGCAACAAATAAGTGTTAAAGTGCCACCTGTAGGTATTCCAATTCAATATACTATTAGCATTCCGGATGCACATTAGACCGCTGGCTATTGGAATATTAACATTCAGGATAGTGCTAACAAGTTCATCAGCATGCAGGCAAATGCAAGCCTGAGCTAGATTTGAGGCTCAGGTAGCATTAGCATGCAGATGGTAGTGGGACTCTGTGGTGGGGATGGAGTAGGGTGCAGGCTAAGTGATTAGCAGGAAGAGCTCTTACTTTACATGCAGGATCAGCGTTGGGCTCTGTCACAGCGTTGAAGGCTAATGAAACAGAACTTGGTTGAGGGAGAAGAAATAAGGATGGGGGCAGATGGGGGGGGGGGGCATTGCGATCCTTACAGAGGAGCCATGATCACACACACTTGTAGTGGTGGGCTCACAATCCTTCTCCCGCTAAATGTATACAGAGCTGCATGAATAAACTGTGTTTGTTTCACGCAGGTGCGGACATATGGACGCACAGTATACTTCAATTATGTGAAAAGTAATCACAGATACACAACCACACACACACACACACACACACATCTCAGGGGGTTGTAGTATTTTGGCAGTAACCAGCCTGTTTACGAGTGGATAATCCAAGGTCCCTGTGATTAAAACAGCTCCAAAGCGCTCCTGACACTCCATTACCCAGCATGCCCCGGGTGAGGCAAGATTGTACATATTGATTTCACGCCTCATTACACTTCCTCTCTAACAATGTCATGGTTCATCCTGGTTCTACAGGATTCTGCATCGTTCAGAAATGACCCGGTGTAACTCTGGGAAGGGACGGTGGACACATAACAAATGAACACATTAATACAGAGTCCGAGCTTGTTGGAGCATCATGGGGGAAACCGTGGCAGGCTCAAGACTTTTGACCCAGTTTTCGTTTATTTGTAGTTGATATTCACTAACTTTGCTCCCATCGATGAGCAGGTAGAGCGTCATTTTTCAAAACTAACCATCAGTGCTAAGAAAATGATTTTACTTTATTCCTTCAATTTCATGACTGAAGCGATCAATGAGTTATGTTGGTATTAATTGTTTTTATTAATCACAAAAGTTATGTGTTGCTCCGTGTATGGATTGGGAGTGGGGGTGGTATTGTTTTTTAATTTATTATGATTGATTGATCATACCCTAGTACAACATCAATAACAACTGTAACAGCTAAAAAAATCTCATTGTTTTCACACTATTCTTGATTTTTCTAGTTCCGAACACCTCATTTATAAAAAAAAATTAAATCAGTGCAGCCTACAGGAGGATGCCAAGTGTCACTGTGCCAGGCATCATTGTTTCCCATTAATTACAGAGACTGTGAACTGAATTAACCAAAAATATTTTTTACACTTCTCAACGGGTGGGCTGGCTGGCCATTGGCGAACGCATTTCCGCCGCAGCAGTGCCGCCAGGCTGCACGAATGGCACTAAATTGTGTGTGTGTGTGTGTGTGTGTTTGTGTGTGTAGGTGCAGTGTATGTCTATACAACCATTCTTTTCATGATTCAATTGTTTATAGAGCACAAAATCATTAATTAACCAGAAATTGTTTGGAGGAGGAAAACGTTCTTCATAGATGTAGCTCAACCAGCACCAGATTGATGCATTTAACTTCAAATGTGTGCAATTTTCTTCAAGGGGAGCACGCCCCCCGGACCCCCCTAGAGGGTCCGAGGTCACACCCACCATAGTCTCTCAAAATCCTGTGGGAAACACCGTGGTATACAGTAAGCAGTGAACTAAGCACTTTCGAATGTTGACATTTTTTTAGATGTGGTTTACTGCTTAACTTCAAGACAACTAATTCAAATAAAAAGGAGTGGGGTTTTAAAGGTACGTTGGCAGTTCAGGACGACAACAACAAGGAAAATGGTGTGAAAGACTGGCTGCTGTTGTTACTCTGGTCATATAGTAAGGAATCAATACTGAGCACATTCATTGACTTAGAGTTGATTCTAGCTGGAGTTCCCACCTGGTGTGCCTAAGTCCTGGCTGCTGACACACACACACACACACACACACACACAGCTGGCCATTACTAAGGCAAAGAGCATGTCCTGCTACTGGCTTTTTGAAATTATCAGCACAAACTGCAGTTGAGGGAGAACTATTTCTAGAAAGTTGTATATTGTGAGCATGCCCTTATTCATCAGCTTTGATGGAAAAGTTTTCACTCTGTGGTTGTTTTTCCCCGAGAAAGTTTTAGTTTCTGGTGAGCTTCCCGGAAGTCTTAGAGTGTTTGTATTGGATCATTTATCCCCGCCACAGAGAGTGTACAAACAGCATTGTGCTGTGATTCCACTTTCACTGATTGACCTTCAAACGGTAATTGGCAAGTCTGGTTTGGTAGTTGTCTCAGAGTGCTGGGTATTGGATGGCTGCCACTGAAACTCAGCTCTCTTTGTCTTTTCACTCCCTCTCTCTCTCTCTCTCTCTCTCTCAGCGTCCATTCCTGTTTTTCTTTCGCCCTTTCTCATTTAATTTATTACCAACCAATAACATTCTCCCAATCTCAGCATCTTCTACCTGTGTCTTCTGTCCTTTCCTCTCTCTCTCTCTCTCTCTCTCTCTCATCCCACATCTTCCTACCTCTCCTGCTCCCTCTCTTTGGCCCAAAGGACGGCAGCTGCAGTAGCATGTAAGCATGTAGCCTGCCAGCTGCCAGTTATGATGATGGTGACAGTACAGTGGGGGTGCTGCCTGGGTGATGTTGACTAAATGGAACATTGTAGCACCACTGGCAGACACAACCTCAAGCTTATGCACGCACACACGCACGCTCACTCAACTACACACAACAACAACAACGGGGCCAAAGAGAACAGCCTTCGGCCCAAGTAATAATTCTTCCCCAGCCACAGCCAGGGTGAGACAGCTGAACACTTTTCTGCCCCAGTCTCCCACAGATGCTCTCTCAGTGAGTAAATGGCAAGGAGATATTGCCATCGTGACAGACCTCCCACTCAAGCTTACATAAAAATCATTACAAGTCACCTTGGCAGCTTTTAGCTTTATCTAAAAGCCACAAGTCATCATCAGGAATACATTACATTAAAACGGCACCTGGCATTTGTGAGTCAGTCAGGTGTCCAGAAGGCTGCAGAGACACGCTGTAGGACTGGACGCACGCACGCACGCACGCACGCACGCACGCACGCACGCACAGCACTGCTCTCTACTGAATGAATGAGTGAGAAGGCAACCGCTGGAAACCTGCTTCACTGCAGTAAGACAGGTATGGCTTCGCAGTGTTATCCAATATCTGTGCGTGTGTGTGTGTGTGTGTGTGTGTGTGTGTAAAGAGCATCCATGTCTCCCATTCTTTCCTGCTGAGTGTGTTTACTGGCAGAGCTGGATGAATTCCCCCCTACCTAACAGACAACCATCTCTTAGATTACAATGTACTTATCCACAAGACACACACACACACACACCCGTACACAGCCATTTTGCATGCACATATGTGCAATTAGTCCAGTCACACACACCGTTTACACACAGAATGTACAGTATGCCCGCTGGCTAACTGATCTGTTCCTACATTGGCACAGTGAAAGAGACAAATGTTGAAGGACACTGAGGACACACAGAGCGAAAGAGGCACGGAACCCAATTTTCAGCCTGAAAACCACTGGCGGAGGGGCTGGCAGATAGGTTCAAAGCACAAAAAGCTTTGAACCAGCACATCCATTCTTTGAATGTGCTGTCAAAGTTCTAACTGTGAGATGGTATGACATTATAATTTCCGAGCCAACCGCAGAAAGAGCACGCATTATGCCGCTATGGCAACGAGAAACTTTCCAATTTCCAATTTTCTTTTGCATGCATTGAAGGTTTACATGGGCTTCCGTGTCACACCTTTAAAGGTTCCACAAAACAAGGGAACCCTTCCAACACCTTGTTGATCATTTCACAAATTGCTGTCAAATGGAAGGGACCATTTTTCCTGTTTGTGACATGTTAGAATTTTCGCAGGAGACACAAGGTTTCTCATCAGCTGCTGGATTAGATAGTCGTGGGCGTGTGGGAGGATTCATTTCCTCCCGATCATTCTGACCCTGAGACCGAGTTCATTTTTCACAGGTGCAAAACACAGCTGTCAACTGCAGCAATAGACAGGGTATCGATGAAGGGGAGAGAAAAGGAGAGGCAGAGACAGACGGGGAGGCAGAGAAGTCTATTAGGACACACACACACACACCTACACAAGTTTACTGTCAGAGCAAGCTGTGAAAACCACACACTGACACCTACACAAAAATCACTTTTAAAGAAGCTTCTATACGTTTTGGAGAGTGTCAAAGTGTTGAGAATATGTACAGTGAATAACCAGAACAGAAACCAAGCTTAGTGAAAGCATGTGAGTGGAAGTAGTAGAAGGAAGGAGTTTTCAGCTCACTCTAAAGGCCAATGAAGTGCACTCAAACCCCAAAGAAAAGGAGTCTGGAGGATAACTGGCAGTCTAGAGGATAGATTGCATTACCTCGCAGCTCTGAGAAAGTTGCTCCTTTCAAATACGCAAAGTGAAAGCCTCCATCAGTTGTGAAGCCTTGATAACGCGAGCGGTTTATGGATACTTTCAGCTCACCTTCAACAAACTGACAACTGACGGTGACAGCGGCGGCCACCACTACAACCTTGTGACCCTGAAACTATTAATGACGGTGACGATGAAGGTGCTAAACCATTCCACCGAGTTTCATAAATATCGGGTCGTTTTTCTGTAATCCTGCCGACAGACAAACGGACGGACAAACCAAGCCGAGAACGTAACCTCCTTGGCAGAGGTAAAAAGCACAAAATAATTACTTGGAGAAAAAAAAGGTTTCACTTCATTAAAAGGAAACATGCAGATATAAAAAGCTCTGGTCATCTCTTGAATTGGAATTTTTAACTTTATATATTTTTTTAAATATTCTTCTTCCAAAATATTTTCTTTCTATGTCTGCTCAATAACTTTTTACTTTTCCCCTGCAGCCTTTATTCTAGCTTGAACGAGTGCATAATTGTTTACCAACCCATAACACCAATGACCATAATCTATCAATCGAAAGTAATTTGAAAACAATAAATTGGCTAGATGCTAAAATGTGGAGATTGAAAATACAAAGAATCAGTATTTTTCTCAGGAAAGATTAACTGGCTGCTGGGTGTTTAGAACAGCAACTATAAAAGCTTTCATTAAACTCGTATCAGTATCAGTCAGGGCAAAGAAAGCAAAACATGAACAACATGCAGATTATAATTTAGCAAGAAACAAGGTTAAATTGCTGAGGTTTATTCTAGAAACAGACATTAATTCCAGCTAAATGAAAATATGCAGAAAACTGATAGATTGTAGAGCAAATCAGCTCCGGTTAAATTGGTCTCTGTGGAGCTCTCCTGAGGCAAGACATGATGCAACATAGTGCAAAAGCATCTTGAGAAACTCAAATGGCTCCAACTGTAACACAGAAGCTGTTAAATATGAAGAATCTAACAAGAGAGCGAGCCAGTTGACATGTATCCACCAATGTGGAGATTTAGCATGAAGCTGATTTCCTGTTGACTTAAATACATTCGATTTGACTTATCAACAACTCACAGAGGAAAAGCAACAACAATGCACAATACTACTCGAGAACTGTCCTATTATAGAGTGTGCGGTATAAAGCTTAATTCAGAAAAATGTGTAACGGTAATAAAATTAGTCCTTTCTAAAAACATAAAAATGGGGAATGCATTTTTCAACTTCAGTCACACATTTGCAGTAGGTTTCGTACAGTATCCCCCTGGTGAGGGTCCTCAAAAAAACAACTCTGAGAAAGAAAATAGCTACTTATATAGAACTTGTGCTTTGGAGGGGCAAACATGGCCCAGCTTCAGCAGCCCCAGGCAGACAGAGGGGTCAGCAGCGGTGATAAGTGCACACAGATAACCGGCCGTGCCAAGTTCCCGAACCAAGAACACGCTGCCTGAGTGCAATGCCCGCCAAATCGAAAGTAACGCGACTACAGGCTAGAAGCTTTTTAATGCCATGGGTGTAATGAATCAGCCTTGAATTCTCATAAAGCAGTTGATGTTTTTGAGCATAGAAAGGGGAGAAAAAGAGAAAAAGCCTAGTGGTTTAAGGGACTGTAAGACAGCCAAGTCTTGCTGTGTTAATGCCATGGCTGTTTTAGTTTAGTAGAACAGCTCTGATCAATTGATTGATAAATCAGGTCTTGTATTATGGTTGTCAGGAAGGTGCTTTGTGCCGTCACTCATTATTAGGTTTATACATGGCGCAGTGCAGTTATGCCTTTTCATGTCAAATGAGAGTGATAAATTGGCAAATTTTACTGTCAGTCCTGCATTAACACTGCAGTAAGGGGAGCTTCATTGCGGTCCAATATCTGCAACTGTATTTCTTGCAGTTAAACTGCAACTGACGCATCTGTCAAGTTCAGAAAGAGGGAAAGGTATACAGTATAAACATAATATTTAGCAGTAGCAACATGCTTTTAGCACCTCAATTATACTTGAGATCCATCCTGTCTCACAAATATGGATTTTCTGGCCCACTAACAGGCAAAGACAAAAGGAAGTCAGCCTGATTCAGAGCTTTAAAAACATCCCTTTATAAACCTACAGTATGAGCGGCGTCGCACAGAGTCCATCTGTATCACCGTCATCTCCGAACACTTACTGAACACTGCAGAAAGTCATCGTCAAACTACTTCCCATTCTAACTGTGCCTTCTACTTGAAATCATTTAATAAACTCTGGGGCTAGCAGTGGGTGGAAATCCTTACACTAACATATGAACATACAAACAATACAAACAACCAGCAAGACGCACGCACGCATTGCGGACTAGGTAGAATTGAATGAAAAATATGTTCCATTCTTAAGAAATGCTGATAGGACATATCAAACCTATCGCACAATACCACACGTCTGTGTTGTCCATACCATCAATTATTATATGCAGACATTAATGTGCGCCTGGTGTGGAAATGTATTATTCATGAAATATCATGGTGCTGTGCAAATAGGCCTGCTGATGGCAAGTGTATCTACA